>CABEEJ010001281.1:32324-137405 GCA_901482245.1 Timema douglasi | reverse complement strand
TTTTTTTTTTTTTTTTTTTTTTTGCAATAGTCATTTATTAAGGATGTCAAAGAGTTGTGTATATATGATGCAAATTAGAAATACCCGCTTGTGTAGGGTAATTAATCTTAAATCATTTTTTCCTGAAAGATAAGATGAACCATTTTATTTATAATGTTAAACTGTGCCTAGATACGAGTTTTAACCAACATATTTAGAGACAGTTTCGATAACATCAATTAAATATATTTTGGCCCTGAAGTAAACTACCCCTAATCTTAGGGTTTAATATCGAAATCAAATAACACCTCTGCATAACCTTATTAAATACTTAGATGCCAAGTTTTAGTCCGATAGGTTAAATGTTTTAAGATCCATTCTGAGATACAAACATACATCTAAACACAGATAGAGAGAAAGATATACTGAATCACGAAAAAAAAATTCTTGGGGTTAAGGAATCTAAAATTAGATTTGTTCACGATCACAACACTTTCTCTACCCTGAGTGGTCGCGAGAAAGTACAAATGATATACACAAATTCATCTCACTCTGATTGTAGCACTGAGTACCAGAAGCGCTTTTCGTGTTATATTTTTTCACAACGTCTTAATGCCTGTTAGTGGTACAGGCCTAGGCTAATATTTTAATTACGGTGATGAGGTGAGGCTGTCTGTAGCCGGATGGCCTGAAGGCACTACTCTTGTAGTAAACTAGACGGCCGATGATGGGGAGCTTGAGGTTCGAATATCGGTCGAGTGTATTGAGGGTAGTTTTTCCAAAATTGTTTTCAACTCTCCTTCCACTGAAATGTGGGCACACTTCCTCTAAATGTAACGTCTGTAATCCCTAGCACAATTAGCATAATTAGTACATAAGCGTAAAAACCATTTGGGTAGTAAGATTCGTTAAGTTAGATAGATTAAATCTATTTGCATTTGTTTGGAGGTAGAGTGTATTTAGGAAAAAGCACCCTGGGTATACTCAGCCGGGAGCTAAAGCTCCTGTTTCCCCGTCACCGATGAACCAGACTTTATGAATAAGACAGATCGCGTGTCCATCGATGCGGGTCAAACGTTTTCTCAACCTCACATGGATTCACGCCTTAAAATAATGTGTGAAGAACGAGTTTAAAGGTACGACACGAACCCTTTGCTCAGCCGGTAGCGTGTCTGTCTATTGAGCTAAGGCTACCGGGTTTGATTCCTGACATGGCCGAGAAATTTATTATTGGTGAAATGTAGGTTTCCCTTTTCACAGTGATGAATTAACAGCTAGGGGGTGACCTTGCGGTCTAGGGGTAAGGTGTCAGACTTCTGTGCTGGTGGCCGGGGTTCAATCCTCAGTCGCGGTAAAGATTTATCTGATTACCAAACTCTTCCTTCACCTCTGACAAGACATCTTGTGAATGTGGGGAATGTCAGGCCTCCACCGTGGTTCGGATTCCACGTTAAACTGTAGGTCCTTCATTTCATCTCACAATCACCCTACCATTACACATTAGCGTAAGTGCGTATAACCCGAACGGGTAGTAAGACGCGGTGCTAATAATAATAATAAACAGCTAGGGGACTGGATGTTTTGTCTGATCTAGTTTTAATTAGGTTTATAGGTCATGTGTTGATATAATCAGTCGGTTCAAAAATGCACGTTAAATACCTAAAAAAAAAATGCACTGAACAAGTTTAAGTTTGTGGAAAACCTGAGTAGCTATGTGGTAGATAGTTGTTAGTGGGCTCGGTGACCCCAGGCCCCCAGTTCATTCACAGTGGCGTACGTTCATTTTAACCACTGAGCTATCAATACCAGGATCATTCTTCACTCATATATTCTAAGGCAGAGTATTTGATATTTATGATACTGCTATAACCAAAATTTACAAATATAAGCCCGCTTTGATGGCCGCATGGTCTAAGGCACTACTCTCGTAGTAGACTAGACTGCCAATGATGGGAAGATTGAGGCTCGAATCTCAGTCGGGTTTACTGAGAATGTTTTTTTCCAAAATGGTTTTTCACGACAAAGTGGGTACATTTCCTATAAATACAATCCTCATCCCTAAATTCATTAGCGTAATTAATACATAAGAGTATAACCCGAATGAGTAATAAGACGCGGTGCTGTTATATATTTAAATATATATATAAAATAGCTTGGTTATATAATACACCACGTTGATTTAATTTCCTTCTACGCAAAAAGGAGTAAATTACCTATTCGTTCAACCTTTCTTATTTTTGACCTGTTATCTTAATTTAATGCGGGTATTCCGGACGGGTATTTAGTCAACACCACCCCTGCCATGAGGAAAGATTTAATTTTAAATATCCATTGAGTCTTGACTTGTTTATGCATGTCACGCCGAGTCCAACTGTCAAGTATCTCATGTAAATAGAGGTATTCCGCAACAACCAATCACAGTGTTCCGGCCAATCCGGCTGGATACCTTCCTCTCGGTCTGGTGCACCCTGGCCATGATGCACTTCCATTGCACATGCACCACTCCCATAGAGCAACGTGTCACCTCCCCAGGGTGGAAGGGGGGGATGCATCTGCCTGCAAGATGCACTGGAGGGAGATGAGACTGGTGTATCATTGGATGGAGGGTAAAAGTGATCTTAATCCATCGTCGCCGTGAGAAAGTTACTTCTAAGATATTATCTGAATATTAAATCTGGAGAAGAACCACTGTACAATACATTCTACTAATTCGTAAGCTTTCTTACAATTTCTTATTTCTTTAATCATATATATAGACCTACATAATACAGTTATTTATAACGGCTAATGCATACATTTAAAATGTTTATTTATTTAGTCAAGCAACATAAAATAATTGTAAAAATGTGAATTACCATCATTGTCCGTGTTAAGAAAAGGTAGATTATTTAGCTATATCGAGAATATAACTAGAGCTAAAAAAGTATTTATATATTCATTATTTTTTTCCATACTGTATTTATCTAGCATTGCGTCTTACTACATGTTCGGGCTGTACGCATTTGTGTGTTCTAATTACGATAATGAGTTGTGGATGAGGAAGATTGAATTTGGAGAAAATGTATTTGCATTTATGTGAAGGGACAGTGGAAAAATATCTAGTAAAAACTACCCTTAGTAAAAACAACCAAAATTTGAACCCTAATCTCCCTTTTATTTGCAATCTAGTTTATTTTGAAGGTTACGCCTTAAACAATTTAGCCAATGAAGCAAGTTGTATTATTTCACACTTTTATAATTATATTTAAAACATGGATTGATTATTATTGATTGCTCTGATTGCTTGACTGATCCAACCGATTGTCTTCAGTTTTGCTTTCTGACGATCCCTCGGAGAGAAATAAATTATTGTTAACTATTTGAGATTTTGATAGATGTCGTGTTTGATGGTTTTCGCAATGTCGTCTATATATTTCTCGGTCTAAAGCATAAAGCTTTTTACCAATAGGGCTAAAACTTTATACATAATGCCTTCATAAGGTTCCAAGGGTAGTTTAACTAAGAGAGAGAAGAGGAAAAAATTATCATAATTGGCTCTATAGATTTTTGTTAAAATTCGTATCCAGTCACTATTGAAAATTACATTATAGTCCACGAAAATGACTTTGGCTATTTTGTACAAGCAGATTATCTCCAATTTAGATCACATCTTCGCCATTATTTAAAATACGTAATAACTTATCATTGCAAAATTGTATCACTGTTAAAAGATAAAATTTATTTTAATTTAAAATTTGTTTTACTAAAATAATACCCTCCAAGTTATAAGCAAGTTTTGGTTTTAAATATATATAGTTGGTAAATGGGGTGTGAAAATGCAACACACAAATAATATGTTTATGTATTTCATGTATACTCTTTGGTGAAAAGTAATGTTCTTTTTAATTCACATTATTTTTATAGGCCTAACAATGTCGGCAAATTCTCATTGGAGGAGTCTTTGAAAATACCAACAAATTTACTTGCGGTCAAATTTTATATTATTTGATTATATGATTAGTGTTTTCTGGTAGGTATTTATATCATCTTTCTAAAGTCACATCTGCGTATAACATCATATGACGTATGAATACGTGAAAATAGATCTAATAACATTTCTAGTTGTCAGATAAAGTCCTTCATATGAAAATTGGACTGTAAACGGGATAGGTTCGTTTGTAAACTCTGTTTGTCGCTACCTTACGCTTTTGTGTCAAACATTTTAACTTTATCGCTACCTCACAGGTAGAGAAAATATTATGACCTTCAACCAATGGAACTCCAGATTTTGTTGAATTTGACGTTATATGACCCCTGAATAAGAACAAGCTGTTTTTGAATTTCTGTCTGTCTGTTCCTCGAAGTAGAGCCTAAACTTTTTTACCGATTGGGCTAAAACTTAGTATCTAGGGTTTTCATAAGGTTGCCCCAAAGTGTTTTTGGAATTGTATATATAACCCTAAAATTAAGGGTAGTTTACTAAAGGGTGAAAAGATAAAATATTTTTTTTTAAATCGGCTCTAACGACTTTGATTAAAATTCGTATCTACGCGTTGATTAATATCGTATTATAGACAAAATGACTATTTTCACTTTCGCATGAAAATTAATTTTAGGGTAGCTTACAGAAGTGGAAAGTTTTATGTCTCCGTAACTATTTGAGCGACTAAATAACTTATAATTTCAAAAGTGTATCACTAAAAAAATAAAAAAATATTTATTTGAAATATATTTTCATAGAACCAATAGTTTCTGAGATATTGGCAAATATATTAATACAATTTTACGAGCTTTAGTTGTACATAGATACTAAAGTTTTAATGCAATAATTCTCTAATTCCATAGAGAAATTAAATATTAATAAGTATCTCAAAATGTTTATGTTTTTTTTTCTTCCTTAAACAACCTCTTAGGGGAAATGTTTGTACATCAATTATCTATCTTTCATTTTAGACTCAATAGTCAATATTCTTTTTATTGGTCAAACTATGTACATGATGAATTTAATAGCAATTCGATTACCTGGAGATGTGTAGCACCTATTCAAATTTCGAAAATTGTTTCCGGAAGTCAAAATTTTAATAAGAAATGTTGACCCTTGTGGACCCAATATTGATCTCTTTTATTGGTCCAAACATACAAATGAGGACATTAATTCTATAAAAATAAAATTATAAAATTTAAAACAGGGAGTCAAAAAATGTTTTACGTAATTATAGCGCAATTTATTCTTGGGTTTTATAGTGTATATTATTAGGTTTCACATATATTAAGAGTTTTGAGTAAATATCTCAATTTTTAAACACTAAAGAAAGAAAGTTCGTGCAAAGTTCCGTAACTTTTTAATTGATTGTCAATATAGAAATATAATTTATTTTTGTACCTTTTCTTTTTTCATCTTTTGTAAATAGTCTTTTCCTACATGGAAGATTGGAAGGTATAGCCCGCCCGATTTTCTAACTATAAGCAAATGGCTCCATTTTATGCTAAAATAGCGTGAATGTCTGTTAAGCACACCATAATTTATTTTTTAAATGAAAGATTATACACACAAAATGTGCCCAACAATATAAAATTTCAAAATTATTCAGGGGGGGGGGGGATCTTTAATATGGTATTAAATTTAAAATATGAATACCTCTTCTACCTAAGATAGTAAAATTAACCATTTATAAAATCTAGTGGCTACATTTGAAATATTTCTGTGTAAAATAGACGCATAATACATCCATGGACTGGCTAGCTAAAAAAAAGCTAGTAAATTGATCAAACTGTGTACCAAAAATAATTTATTCGGAACCATGTACATTTATGTACACTCGTTAGTTATTATTTAAACTACGTGACTATCAGGATTAAACTATATATATTATAACTAAATTGTAATGTAATCATTGTGAGCATTTTAATCTAACCAAATCCATTCAATTGTAAAAATATGTTAGAGAATGAAATAATATCAAAAATCTAAATAGTATTTTTTAGTGTAATATAGGAGTTAAATAATTAATTGTATTATTTAGTTATATTAATTATTATTATTTTCACCCCCATTCCACTATCTGTATTGACTCCAACGGTAACATAGAGATGACTACTATATAATCTTGATGACATATATATAAATGTGCGTGAAGGGTGAAATAAAAATGCTATTGAAAGTATACCTTCAGTGCACCAAAACGAGAATCGAGCCCGTACCTCTCCATCACCAGTGAACTAGAATAGAAAAACTTAGAAAATAAATTAACAGGATTACAATTCAAATATCAGTTGAAATTAAATTGAGAATTAAAAAAAAAGGCAAAGTATTGCAATGATGTGATTAACTCTAACAAAAATCTTTACATTAATCTAAATTCTAAAGCAATATATAAACATTAAAACGCTCAATTCTTTTTTGTCTTGTGTTTATGAATTATATAATACTTAAATATTTGGGACAAGTCAAGCGATTGACAAAAAAAGAGCACTATTTCTTATCTAGATCCAATCTGACTGGAAGAGAGACCACGTGATCCTCCTACTCGGTTGCTGGTCATTTCAAACGTCACTCAAGGAGTTGTTAATTAACTCTGTCTGAAGCAAGGACCTACGCCTCGTCACGACCATGTCGAAACTTGTCAATATCAGTCCGCATTGGTTGTAAAAACAATACGTCTATCTGGCGGCACCAAATAAAACATATGACTCGACTTTCGACAGAGGTGGAATACTAAGCAGGGATCGAAGCTAAGCCCTTCATAAAATGATTTATTGATTGGTTTGTTTGATCAGGTCCGTGATAACTCTACCTGGCCCACACGGGGATAGAGATACGGGGGGNGGGGGGGGGGGGGGATGACTTTTGGAAGGGAATGTACAGTACACATGTATTCAGAAACTCATGACCGGCTAGTAGGACGTATGTTTTTTGTGCCCGATTTTATTTGGGAGCTCAAGGCTCAAACCTGACTAGATTATCATAGGATTTATTTTTCGTGCATTGCTATTCAGTATATCAGCGTGTCTATACTTAATGGGGAAGAATGAGGAAGGTATAGTTGAGGTGAAATGTACCTTCATTTTATGGTAAGGGAATGGTAAATCATTTAGACAAAATCAACTTCAATACAACCACCAGTTTATTTAAACCACATTTCCCTGTCACGGGCATTCCAATCGATTGTGGGAGTGATACTATCCGCTAGAGGTTACCAACCCACAGGAGGCGTGCCACTAGTGGCACGCCAAGGCATTGTATTAATGGATTAGCGTTAGAACATATTTATTTAAAAAAATATAATGAATCAATACACTTGATGATAGTTATTGGTGTTTTGAGATTATTTTTAACATTTATTTAAATATTTTATCAGGATATTTATTTATACACAGTGGTAACAATATTTTTCCTCCAGGTAAGACACTGATCTAGAATAAGAACGTGTTACTAAGGGTGATTTATGAATTACAAATATCATTTTTGTTTCCAACAATGATAACCTTTTAACATGAGTTATTATTATTAATATTTTATAGGTATTGACACTATATATCAAAGAGTTACAGCTGCAGATCATATGATCTCACATATTAATATATGAAAATAGTTTAAGTAATTTGAGTAAGGGTCAGATAATGTTCTTGTATTATAATTTTGTTAGGAAGAAAGTTTTAGAAAACAAATACTTTTTTTGCGATCAATATTAATAAAATTTTAACAATTACTTTTATTATTTTAGAGGCTATCAAATATGACAAATGCGGATCAGATAACTTGAGGTATGAACCTGTGAAAATAGATCTAGTAACTTTTATTGCTTTCAGGTAAGCTTATCTAAATATAAATTGAAATGTACGCTTGTTAGCTATACTCAAGCTCATATTGTCTTTCCTTCCTTCTAGTTTTATCAAAGAATCAAGATTTAAAGGTATATAATTATAATAAATAATTACTTTACAAAATTTTGAAACGTTTACTTCACTACTTACGCATCAAATATTTCCATCAATTAATATCTGAAATGGCAGTTCCACCATTTTAAACATAAATATTTCTCCTTCTTTCTTAACCAAAGACACAAGTAAACGTACACATTATGAGTTCCGTTAGCATTATTTTGATTGTTTTCAAGGTTATGGTGGTTATTATTCCTCCATTACATAGCATATGTAAACTCTAGATGTGTGGGTCTCATAATGAACTTTGAGGCAAGGATTCAATGGGATGGAAGCCAAGATACTGATACCAGCGACAGATTGGCACTAGGAACTCCCAAACTCCAGAATATCAGAGCTTCAGCAATTCAGGGTCACTAATACGACGGTCATGACTCGTAAAACTATTAGGATAAAAACCAATTAAGTTGTTATCTTACATGGCACATTACTAATTCTCCGTGTAAGATAGCTTACAAAAGCCACTCGCATAATATATTCCAATCAAGGTAATCTTGCTCGTAGAGGTGTATTTATACATCTGCTATAATTTGTTAATTTCGTACTATCGCAGAGCATTATTTGATTGTATCTCAAAATACCATCCAATAAAAAGGCTTCATCTATCCTTTATCAGGTCCTGATAATTAAGTGCAATATTCAATGCAATATTATCTGATAGCTAGAAAAGCTATTATATCTACTTCCATGTATAAACACGTCATAATATGTCCAACTGTCACTTTATATAAATATTATCAGTAACTGTAAAACAACTATATTATAATAGTAAAATATTATAACTGTGCCCGAAAAAGTATGTTTTAGTTTCTTCCTAACAAAATACTATCTTTACCTCACAGTGGTTTTGTATTTTGGACCACTAACCTTTGTGGTATTTAACAAAATCAGCAGTTGTCAAATCCTACAAAGGATCACATTATGAGTGTATTTCACCTCCATTAAGGACTAAAATTATTTCAAGCAATGTTTTATGGCTAAAAACATACTTTAACTTTCAAGCTGTCCCATAGTAGCACGTTTTGCACGCAATAGACCTTCATACAACCGAATATGTTCGTCAATTGGCAATAGGTCATAATTGTTTATGATCTCACTACCTAATGGACTGGTCATGCACTGTACAGTACTTTCAAATGGTCGACTTCGCCACAGACATGCTCTTTTTAACAATTTGGGGTAATAACGTGAACATGTTTTCAACCTGCTGAAGAAGTAAATTAATTCTCTGCGTAGCTACTGATAAGCGTCCATGTTGTGGTTAACGGTTGGTATCCAATGGGCCGTGGCTAGCGCGGCTACTATACCAGTGGGGAGGTTGGCATTAGTCACTGCTACAGTGATCTCGCTACTGCACGCACGACTTGCGAGCAATAATTCCTGCCAGTGCGCTAATCTCGGGGGTACAGCGTGATCAAGACTCCATTGGACCGTGATAACGCTCGGGTGCTTCTATTAGATCCAAGGGACCGTGACCACCAGTTATTTTCTTCTCAGTCCTTGCACACGATGCACGGAACGGATAACGAACCACTGTTCACTATCACTTCACCACACTTGCGTAACGAGACGGTGCTGGGATGCACTTAAAGTAATGATTGTCGTTTCGGTATGTTGAAGAACCCACAAATTATCATGTTTACAGTCAAACTCCAACAATATGGTCATTTTAATATGTAGTATGTTTAAAAGTGGCATCTGAACTCAGGACCTTTGGTTTATCACACCACTAGTGTACCATTGTGCTAATCAGATGTGTGTTGGTGCTATAATAAATGTATTGTGCATAGCACACATTTTAAAGTTAGAGCTAACAAAAATACTGACTGTTCAGGGGGTTATGAGGGATAGAGGAGGAATGGTGGGGGAGGGGAGGGGTCAGCTTTTATGCTTAATGTTTAAATGGCAAAGAAGTCTTTTATACACAATAAATTAAACTCAATAATTAGTGCAAAATGTTAGGTTTCATGTATTACGACCCTGTAGGTTAACGCAAAACCATTCGACCTGCTTAGCTAACTGAGGACTTTCCCAAACTGCGTAAACATTTCCCTGAATTAACTTAGACTGAGATTTATAAACAATAATCAGCCATTCAACACAGGTCTTAAGAATACTGGTCATATCTTAATACCGGGCTAGTGAAAGAATAAAAGTATATCTACAATTGACTAACTCTTGAATAGCACTGAATCATCCTGCTTTTGTGGCCGCATTGTCTAAGGCGTCACTCTCATGTTAGACTCGACTGCCGATGACAAAGTGATCGGGGTTTGAATCTCTGTCGGGTTTACTGAGGGTAGGTTTTTTTCCAAAGTGGTTTTCCACTTTCCTTCCACTCAAATGTGGGTTAACCTCATCTAAATTCAACCTTACTCATTAGATTAATCAGTATATATGTTAAAAACCAGAACAGCTAGTAAAAAAGCAGTGCTAAAAAAATATGGATTACACAATCTACTTTGTATCCATCAAGTCTAAACTTTGCTCTTCCCCTATCTATTTTCCCCCTTCACCCTTTTCATCTCAATTTAAACCCTTTTACATCCATTACTGTTTCCAGCCTCTGGTTTAAGTTAGTGTTTTATTCAAGCTATGCATTTTTCACTACCGACTTGTTAGGCCTGTCATAGCTTCATATGGCTAATAATCTAAGTTAAGACTAGGGCAGACACAGCACCCAGTCCCCTTAAGACTAGGGCAGACACAGCACCCAGTCCCCTTAAGACTAGGGCAGACACAAGATCCAGTCCCCTTAAGACTAGGACAGGTACAACATCCAGTCCCCGACCGTGAATTCATTAATGTTAAAGTGTAAGCCCACATTTCACCACTGTAACATTTTCGGTTAATCTGGTAATCAAACCCGGGATCCTCAGCTCAGTAGACAGATATGCTATCAACTGAGCTAACGTGTCGGATCAATTTAAACCTAAATACTTCATATATTAATCACTGTCTGAGGCAAAACGCGTCAGTTGACTTGATAATGGCTGAGCATGCTACTTTAAAGATGAGTCAATTTATTGGACTCCAAATAAAAACTTATATTTCTACCATAAAACTTCCCAGCTGGGCTCTTCACATATATATACAATGTGGTAGGGATGAGAAAGGTATAATTTAGAGAAATGTACCCACATTTGTGCGGATCCCAATCTAAAACCATTTATAATAAAACACCATCGGAACAATCATCCGGGATATTAATCCTGATCAAATCGTTATCAGCAAACCTGAGCCTGGTCTAAGGCGTTACTCTCGCAATAGAGTCGACTACCGATTATAGAAAGATCGGGGTTTGAATCTCAGTTGGGTGCACTGAAGTTTTTTTTACTAAATCGTTCACCACTCTACCTTCATGCAAGTGTAGGCACACGTTCTTTAAAATTCAACCTTCCTCAACCCTAACTCATTAGCGTAATTAGTACATAATAGGCGTATAATCTGAAATGGTAGTAAGACGCGGTGCTATAAAAAGTCTGAGCAGGCGTGTTAGACGCCCATGTTTGCTTGCCCACACATGCTGATAAGGAAGATTTAATTCAGATGGAGTGTATTCTCATTTTTGTGGAGGGAGAATGTAAAAACCATATGGATAAAACCACCCACATTACACCCAATCTCTTTCAGGTCTATTTTGATATTACTTCTCATCTGCGTCTAGGTCTTCTCAATGGTCTCTTCCCATAGGGATTGCCAGTAAATACTCTGAAGACGGTTCTAGATTCTCACATTAACGCTATATGTCCTGTCCTGCCCACCGTAATTTACGAGACTTGATTACCCTTACAATGTATTGTTATGTGTCGGTGTATCTAACGCATCATTGTGTAAACTCCTACACTCCCCAGTAGCCTAATCGCTTTTTGGACCAAATATCTTCCAAAGCATCAAAGTGTTTTCTAACACCTTAAATTTATTTTCTTCATCTTAGGTAGAAAACAATATCTTACAACCATTGCGTGCAACCGGGAAAACTATTGTTTTGTGTATTCTGAGTTTTACATTAAATTTTCTTGACAGAAGGCGAGATATTAACAATTTACTGACAGAGTATAGCATGAATTTTTCGACTGTAATCGTTTCCTAATTTCCACTATAATATAGTTATTTCTTTATTGTTAGTTAAATTGGTGAATTGGCGGTCTGGGGGTAAGGTATCAGACTTCTGTTATGGGGGTTCGGGGTTCAATCCTTGGTCCCGGCACAGATTAATCTGAGTGCCAAACCCTTCCTTCACCTCTGACAAGACGTGTATTAATCTCAGCTTGTGAATGTGTTGAATGCCCGGCCTCCACTGTGGTTCGGATCCCACGTTAAACTGTAGGTCCTTCATTTCATCTCACAATCACCCTACCATTACATATTAGCGTAAGTGCGTATAACCCGAATGGGTAGTAAGACGTAGTGATGATGATGATGATGATGATGATAATAATAATAATGTTATTTAAAATTGTTCCTAAATATATTAACTCCTAAATATGTCAGATGACATTTTATTTTTTAACAACGCGTTTTACTAACCGTTTCGGTTATACGCCTGAGTACTAATTTCATTAATGTGCTATTAATTAAGAAGGTTGTATTTAGATTAAGTGTGACCAAATTTTCGGGGAGGAAGAGTGGAAAATCATTTAGTTAGCATAGCAGACAGGGATTGAACCTCGATCTCCCCGTCATAGCCAGTCTAGTCAATTGTAAGAGTAGAGGCTTAGAACATGTGGCCACCGAAGTGGGTAAATGATATGTTGTTATCAATAATATATAAATTAATATGTATTATATTATGAATTCATTTGAATCAAAGACTTGAGAGAAAAAAAATGTTGAAGGTAGTTTCTCCTACCCTCCCCCCCCTTTCCACCGGGTGTGTCAAGCAAGCACATACCTGTCCCAACATCCACCAGACTCACGTGCAACAAGATGCAGCCCTCGCAGGGTTCTTCTTTCATCCCCCTCTCAACCCCTCGTGGACCGGTCGCTCATCAAATCATCAGAGGTCAGCACGCCTCTCACAATCATTACTGCTCGACACCCAGAACGAAGGAAGCAAATAAATTGACATCCTTGCAAAACAAGATGGCTACGGTAGCTGGAGTAGGTGACAGGGAGAACAGAAAGTTGGATCTTAACATCAGATGAGGGTGAATTTTAGAAATGAGATAAAAGGGACATAGGTTCAATATCATGCCAGTGGTACACTGGTTGCACCAGTTAAAGTCTTAATATCTACATTTTGTATAAACAAAAATAATTTTATGGCCAAAATACATAAATGTTGCTTTTGTAGAAATATTTAACTTAATCATATCGTATCTGCTATTAGCTTATCTTCCACCCTCCCATAGCTATCAGTACGTGGTATTCCATGGTTCATGAGACGCATTGAAGACGTTTAGAAATCCCTCATTATTTAAGTTATTGTTGTTAGAAAGATTTTAATATCGCTCTCAACAAAATGTAAGGGAAAGCTATCATCAGGTTTCTGACAAGTTGAAAAATTTAAACTTTAAGTTTAAAGTCCTTAATAAATATTTAATGACTTTTCATACAAAAATGTGTACGTATGATATTAATATAAAGCAAAAATATAAAAATCTAGATCTATCTTTTTTCTATCAAATAAAGTAATGTTTTGAAAAATTAAATTATATATTTAAAGTATTTAAAGTGCACTTTTTTAACCTACTGATTACATCAGCACACGTCTTATAAACTAACTTTAATCTAGAACAGACAAAACACCAAACCTTAGCCATTAATTCACTACTGTCCAAGAGGGCACCTACGTTTCACCAATGTTAAATTTTTAGGCCATTCCAGGAATCAAATCTGGGACCCTTATTTAATATACAGACACGCCACCAACTGGACTAAGGTGTCGGACAAAAACTTTAAGATAACATGAATTTATTTTCAGGGTTTTATATACATTACCACACATTTTATTAGTAAATTATTGATTTAAAATATAAACTTTTTAACTGGTCAGTGCTTTCATCTACATTTTGGTGAAGATCATATTAAAAAATATCAAACCACTTCATAAATAGCCCAGAATATCTCAACGACTGCAAAGCATCTAATTGCTCTCCCATGTAACACCCTTAAGATGAAACAGTTATTTTACCATCACAAGAAATGGCATTTCAAGACTAAATCATTTCAACGTTACACAGTCCAGATTTTGTGCCCCCCCTGTACTAACTACGCGTGTGACTGCAACTGTCATATAAACGACATGTTCCCGTCAGGGACCTTTTCGGGAAAGGGATGGTGGGGGGTGGGGGCAAACCCTCCTATTCACACAGCATGTTTAAAGTTAATGACAACTCTTGCTCTTTTCATTCCCACCCCGATACTGTCAACCGATCACGATTATAAAGATACGTTATACACAGACTGGCTGACGATGCATACGAAATGAAGTAGGAAAGATTTTTTTTTTCCTCATACAAGGCTATAAACTTTAACCAAACTGTACAATATAATAGAAAGAAATTTCGACAACATTTTTTTTAAAGGTCCTAACTTTAACCAAACTGTACAATATAATAGAAAGAAATTTCGACAACATTTTTTTTAAAGGTCCTAATGGTATTTTGGTTTCTATAATATTTATCTGGTTCTTTTCATTCCTCCATACCCTTTGGTCATTGGAAAAGCTCGATCTCTTAGTTTAACGAGATGTTGCATGAAGGTTTTAGCGGTTACATTCGCTAGATGCAAACAGGTATTTTATCTTCCAGAAGAAGCGCTGATGTACTTTGCTTCTGGCTAGCATTCTCATCTTGGGAGGAAAAAAAAATCTGTGCAAAAACTTGGTTTGTGATGCAAATTCAAGAGTAAGTATTTCCTCTCAAGAGTACCATCTTTAAACCCCGAGGAAGACACTGAAGTTCTAAAAACTTAGAAAACAGGTATTTGTCCCTTTTAAGAACCCCACTTTCACTTATCCGTTTTATTTCTGCAAATAAATCTCACAGCATGTAACCTTACAAAGGGGGGTGAATCCTTTGGAGGGTGGTATTCAGTTCGAATCCAGGCTAGGAGATCTCTAACGTATTTCTCTCGGTTACCTCAAGTTTCCCAGCATTGGGGCTAGCGTTAGAAACAGGTTTAATTGTATTTACTAACTAGTAAAAAGAGATCATTTTTCTTCGTATTGAATCGTGGTGGCCTGTCTGATTCAACCAACATGTTATACCGACTAGCTATGGGTGAATTTCATTTGAGGGAAACAATATCGTTCAGAAAGTTTTGCATAAGATATTTAATTTACCATTATTTAGTCTGCTTATTTTCACTTCTCTTAATTTAACTGCGTTTCATTTTGCAATTTTAGTATTTATTCAATGTTAATTCTTTCATTTAATTAAATGAGTTTAAAGTTTCTAATTCTATTAAACTAATTTTAAGTGTATTTTAATTATTCAACACTTATATGTATTTCCTATTAACTATATTTATTTATACATTTTATACTTTTAATTTGACCTGCAATTCATTTAAATATGCCAACTATGTTTGTACACAATATTTTTAGTCCACTGTCTATCCCATATTATTGTTTACTTTAGTATATTGCTCAATCTCTGGTATTAAACTGATCACACATTTACATCATTTTCGTCTATTCAACCTTTAACATTCAATTTATTTCTTATTGTAGTCTTTGTTATTATAACATACTCTAAACTCCTTACGAAAGATTATTTTTAGAATGTTTTCTAAAATGCATACCATTTGAAATTAAAACTGTAAAATATCTGTCGATTGGTATTTCACTATGGAGAGCTAGACTAGATCAATATTTCATTTATTTCTGAGTGGTAAATATTTATTTTAAGGATAAATATGTCGAAGAAAGATATTTAAAATTTTAGGTGACTCATTCAAGCATTTTATTTACTTCAAAATATTTAATATTCCAAATTAGATTGCTAGACAGATTATTATGTCTAATGTATCAAATATTTTGAATGATAAGAATGAAAATAGGTTTTTCGTCTGTAGATGATACTACATTGAGTTAGACAGATCAATATGATTCATAAATGTTTAGAAAATAATGTTTTAGTGAGTTAAAAATATATTAGACAAAAATGGATGTTAGTTAACTAAATTAGTCAAAGAACATATATTTTTCATTTTTAACACAGAGGAGCATGTAAATGCTCTTATAAGCATACATGTATCAATATAGCAAGACAATATTATTATAAAAAGATAGTGGTTACGGATCTTATTTCCACTTCCAGGTGTCATTTTTCAATACATATTAATATCAATGTCCCTGTACCAACGCAACGAGTCTATAAGAACATTCACAGCTTGATGAGACAGGTCTTACTGTGTATGCCTTTATTATAATCATGTTAAATACCACGATAATTATTATTTAATTTTCCAGGTAATATCATGAGAAAAATGTCATCAATATGGTCTAAAATAATTCACTGTTACAAATTTCTTAACTATTTTGTTGTAAATATAGACTTTCTTTTGTACAGCACCTCGTCTTACTAGCTGTTCAGGTTATACGCATAAGAACTAATTACACTGATGAGTTAGGGATGAAAAGATTTAGATTTAGAGGAAGAATATTCAAGTGGAGGGAGATTGTAAATCTATTTATGAAAGCAACTCTCAGTAAACCCGACCGTAATTCGAACCCCTATATCCATGTACACGGCAGTTTAATCTATTGCAAGCGTGAGTCTTTGGCCATGTGGACACTGAAGCAGATAATAAATACTATTAGACCACTTTCATTTATTTTTGATATGGAAGGCTATAGGAATTATTATTAATTATTATAAAAGAACTAGCAGTGCTATTAAAACATTGAAGGACACAGAAATTACTGTTTTCACGTAAACTAACAATTATTAAGATATTGAAGGACACAGAAACTACTCTTATATTACCAAGAATAGCTGTGGCATTTAAACTATGCCTTATATTTGTTTAAAACTTTTACATACCAAAGTGTTATTTTAAAGATTATTATTATTTATATTCTTCTTATAAATTGACTTTCATCTCACTTTCCATAAACGTATTCTAATTTGATTATCATTAGCATTTTAGCTTATTAAGAAATTTGTTAACCAAATGGTTTTGAAAATAATAAAAAAAAGTAAAATTTCCTTATTAGTCTTCAAAGAACTTCTCCTAGAATATGTATGTACATGATCGATAGTTATTACAAATTAAATATAGATTCATTTATAGATCGTTTCCATTTATATTCAACTCTTTTAATTAAAAAATCTCTCAAGGATTTGTGTATTTATGTAAAACATTTTTTACCGAATGAAAAAATTCTTACTGTGCCTTACTATTAATACATAGTATTTAATCCTACATCCAAAGCAATTTATTTTTGTAAGAACTGTTAAATTAATGCTGTGCAAGATATTAATTAATAAAATGTGTAAAGTAGAATTATTTTTGAGGACAGCACATTTTATGGGTTCAGAATAGTATGGCCTTATTAAAATATTATTATTATGATTATTTTTATTAGCACCACGTATTACTACCCGTTCGGGCTATGAGCACTTACGCTAATGTGTAATGGTAGGGTGATTGTGAGATGAAATGAAGGACCTACAGTGTAACGTGGAATCCGAGCCACGGTGGAGGCCTGGAATTCCCCACATTCACAAGATTTCTTGTCAGAGGTGAAGGAAGGGTTTGATAATCAGATAAATCTGTGTCGGGACCGAGGATTGAACCCCGGCCACCAGAACAGAAGTCTGACACCTTACCCCTAGACCACCAGGTCACCTATATTAAAATATTGATTTATTATAAGTTATTTCAGACTTGCTTTTCAATATTTCTAGCTAAAATATACAGGTAAATTCAATTTGAAAATTAATTTCAACATAAAAAACTAAGGCTTAAAATTTACAAAATTTGGTTGGCATGTGTGTTGTTCGTTTTCTCACCAACACATTAATTATTTGAAATGTTATAGTTCACAGAGCTAGTTAGTTAAATATGGGGATAAGTGTATTTAAATTATTCCACAGGATGTTTAACTGAACTAATCAATTTGTCAAATTTATTTTATAATATTTACATTATGTAGGCACTTGTCTAATAGAAAATATTTGAATCTGATCTTGGCCACATTGTATAACAAAAACTGGATTTCCTTACGTGTAAAACCATAACACCATCAGATTATTTATTAACCGAAGAAGAGAAAAATATCCTTCCTATATACCTGATAAATGTAGTGAGTTCATCATAATCAAAGCCTTAAATCAGACTTTCCTAAACCACTCATAAACAACAATTAAATTTGAAAGCAGTGGAACATCGATATCCTCCGCCCACTCATCCCACGCCAAAGAAGCAAGCCCAACGTAACCAAACAGGTCTTTCAAATCGGCGCTAGTTACATCAAACAAATAAAGAGTTTATAAAATCACAAAAGCGATTATATCCATTAGATTTCTCGAATAAATAATCATTTTAATTTCCTTAGCTTTAAGTTGTAAACAATTTATGCTTTTTTTTTGCCAAGTCTTGCTTATTTAACTATAATTATAATATAAACTTCAGTATCCATATCAAAATTCAATATAAGATGGACCTTTATCATTTTTATTTCTAACCAAATTATAAAATGGACATACTCACATCTTGCACTAGTACACCGGGATAAAACACACACCTTATTTCTGGACCTTAATACTGATTGATTAGTTCACGTAGCAGATAAAGTAACCTGGCAATAAAGTGCGAAATTGACCCGTTATTTTGGTAATGAAGTAAGTCGGAAAAGGAGGTTATCAAGGCGTCATGTTTTCCAAGAGGTCACTTTGTCTGGAACATGGCTTGATTTCTGAGGAGGGGGCAGTTGTGTGCGACTTGCTTCATTCAAAAACAATTGCCTCTTGTTTATTATTTATGTGCGTTATAGTTTTAAGAAGGTTTGCGCGTAGGCTAGTAAAAATCATCAATTATTCTGAATGCGTTCAACTTATATGGTTGACTGGTCAAAGAACCTTAATTCCATCACTTTATCTCACTCAAAATTGGGTTATTAAGTTTAACTTACCAGTATCAGTGGACACGCAGATTAAATGTCAATTTTGTCAACTCTGGTCTTCAGGTGAAGGGAAAGTCAGGGTTTGAAACTTGGTCAGGTGTAATGAGGGTTTGTATTTCTCAAATAGTTTTCCACTTTCCCTCGATGCAAATGCGAGTACACTTACTCTCATATCTAACATCCTCATTCCTGAGCCATTAGTGGGATTAGATGCGTATAAATATACGGATATTAAGATGTGTTGCAAAATAAAAAGACCAAAAACTGAATAATCAAGAGAAATAGGATGATTTAGGTAAATAAAAGAAGATGAGTCTATTTTCGCTTCGATGGAGGGTGAAAAATAATGTAATGAATCTTACCATAACTCTGTCAATTAGTTAAACTAATCTTAATGTTTAATAATCTTAATATGTATGTACCTTGAAAAATCAATGTTACAACGTAATTATTTATAAGTTACCAACCAAAATATTTCATCTCCTTGATGACATTGAAATATATACAATACAAGACTGTTGGGAATTTTAGGACATTTTATTGTAAGAGAGGCAAAAAAAGGAAAAAGTCAATGCCAAAAAATGGTCTGACATTAAGAAATTAGTAAATACCATCACACATATTTGTTAAATAATTGGGGAAATTATTTGTTAGGCCACAGATTATAGCAGTATATAACATAATTTTATTTTAAAACAACATGCATAAGAATGTTATAAATTTATTTTAAAATGATTAATATGTTGTTACATTGATCTTATTATAAAATAAATTGATATATGTAGGTTATATAATATTTTAGTGATTCACACCACATAAATGATAAAGATAGAATTTACTTTTTTGCATAAATATCTTAATCAAAATATAATGAGCTATAATAGCAAAGGATTTTTCAATAAACTACTAATTTATAAGGCGTGAAACAGAACAAAATTAAATATACTCTACTAAATATTTAAAAATTTGTTATACAACTAAATATTTTCTTTACGTAAATGACTTATTTTGATTTAAATGTTTTAATTTGTTGATTAAACTAGTTTTGGAAGAGTTAAAATATATAATATATTTTCTCTACTAGTGTTTTTGCACTGTTTAGCAACTTTCCAACTAACAATTTATTTTTAATGATTAAATTTAGCTGAAAATCGCATTAACCTGACTTACGGTCTTTGTCTATAGTACAAGGAGAGGACCTTATTCGTTGTTCTCTGTTGGTGAAACAATAGAGCGGTGGCATAAATCAGGTCATAAACATTTCAAAAATGTACACAAAGATCAGATAAAACACAAGGCGGGGGATGAAGGTAATTAGAAATTGAAAAGTTTGAGTGACTTGTAAAGTGATTATCAGTTGAATACTATTATCTGGTACAGTATGGCAACTACTCCCAATGACGTATTTGTTTTTGTTCGACAAGTAACCACATTTATAAATCGGCTTTGTTGAGACGCAAACAAAATAAGAACAAAAACCATAAATATATACCGGTAAGTTTTGAATTATTATATATCAGTTAAATTGGGTGAACTAATTCCTACAAAATATAATTTTAATGCTTAAAGGAATACAATAGGATTGTAAAGCAAAAAGTTATTGTGGAATGATACTGGAGATATAGAATTGTTACTTTTAGAAACACCAAAAGGGATCAATCAAATGAATCTGTTCAGAAGAAAATATATGATACTGGTCAAATATCAATGATTGTGAGCCATGTTCTAGAATACACCATATGACCCTGTTCACATAATATACATATTTCCTTTATAAGTTACCAAAACACCCTGTTTAACATTTCTGGACCAAATTACTGTGTTTATATCAAAGATATAATTAACTGGTCTGAACCAGAGTACTGAGTTTATAATGTTTTATATTGGCTCTAATCAGCTGTTCTAAACCAGCCTACTGTGTTTATAATAATTTATATTGGCTATAATTAGCTGTTCTGGACCAGCCTACTGTGTTTATATTATTTTATCTTAGCTATTGTTATCTGTTCTGGACCAGCCTACTGTGTTTATAGTATTTTATCATGGCTATTGTTTATCTGTTCTGGACCAGCCTACTGTGTTTATAGTATTTTATCTTGGCTATTGTTATCTGTTCTGGACCAGCCTACTGTGTTTATAGCATTTTATCTTGGCTATTGTTATCTGTTTTGGACCAGTCTAATGTGTTTATAGTATTTTATCTTGGCTATTGTTATCTGTTTTGGACCAGCCTACTGTTTTTTATAGCATTTTATCTTGGCTATTGTTAGCTGTTCTGGACCAGTCTACTGTGTTTATAGCATTTTTATCTTGGCTATTGTTATCTGTTTTGGACCAGCCTCCTGTGTTTATAGCATTTTATCTTGGCTATTGTTATCTGTTCTGGACCAGCCTACTGTGTTTATAGTATTTTATCTTGGCTATTGTTATTTGTTCTGGACCAGCCTACTGTGTTTATAGTATTTTATCTTGGCTATTGTTATCTGTTCTGGACCAGCCTACTGTATTTATAGCATTTAATTTTGGCTATTGTTATCTTTTTTGGACCAGCCAACTGTGTTTATAGCATTTTATCTTGGCTATTGTTATCTGTTCTGGACCAGTCTACTGTGTTTATAGTATTTTTATCTTGGCTATGGCTAGCTGTTCTTTACCAGGCTAAAGTATTTTTAATATTTGAAAAAGTTATAAATATCTTGGACTGAGAATGTTAAAACTTTAAAGGAAATACACTCCAATTTTCATGGTGGTAAAGTAGGAATCTGTTTATGAAACCATCCTTAATATACCCAGTAGGAATTTTAACCCTGATCTTTCCGTAATTGACAATCCCCTTTAACACCAGAGTGAAATATTAGACCATGTGAGCACAAATACTAGTGAAATATAGTAATTATAGTAAAAAAAACTATGCTATATTTTTTTAATCTAAATTTTCGCTAGCAAAATTTTCTATTTGGTAAATCTGAAAACCGCACTAAAGAAATTAGTTTGAGGATCGCCATGGCCAGGGAAGTTTCAACAAGAAAAGGTTATTGACCAACAAGTTGAGCTTAGAACTGAGGAAGAACCCGCCTCGGTGGCGTAGTTGGCTAACGCGCTTGTCGTGTTGAGCTCGACTGCTGAGGACGGGGAGATCGAGGTTCGAATCTCGGTCGGGTGAACTGGGGGTGGTTTTTCCTAAACGGTTTTCCACTCTCCGTCCACGCAAATGCGGGTTCACTTCCTCTAATTCAACCTTCCCAATTCCCAATCAATTAGCGTAATTAGTACTTAAAGCGTATAGCCCGAATGGGTAGTAAGACGCGGTGCTAAATTATAATAATAATAATAATAACTGAGGAAGAAACTGATGAAATGATACATGCATCACACTATATGGAGCAGAAACTCGGATTCTTAGGAAGATGGAAAAGTAATACTTGGAGAGCTTTGAAATGTGCTGCTAGAGAAGACGTGAGAAGATCAGGTGGACAGACAAATGAAGAACTCCTAAGAAGAGTGTGTGAGAAAAGACATTTTTTTTTATGTGATTCTTCAGTGCAAAGCAAACTGTATCGGCCACATCCTTAGAAGACACTGTCTTCTGCACGACATCATGTAAGTAAAGGTTAAGGGAAAGACGAGCTAGGAAGAAGGAGGATCGAATTACTAGATGTTTGTAGGAAATAAGAAAATTCTGGGAGCTGAAAGAGGAGGCACAGTACAGGGTGCATTGGAGGTGTAAGTTTCACTTGCAAAAGGAATGGACCTGTCGTAAGACAGAACGCCTAGTAATGATACTAAAATCTGACAAAACTGACACCTTAGTTCAGTCTGCGTGTCTGCTTACTAAGCAAAGGGTCCTGGATCTGATTCCCGGCATGGTCTAAAATTTATCATTGGTGAAATGTGGGTTTTACTCTTTCAAATTGATAAATTAACGCCTGAGGACAGGATTCTGTGCCTGTCCTAGTCTTAAATTAGATTATAAGGCATATGAAGCAATGATAGTCCTAACCAGCCAGTAGGGGAAACTATATTTCTTGAATAAAAAACTGACCCAGATCATAGGCTGGAAGCAAATCTGTCATATAATACGTATACTTTAAAACATAATAGTAATACGACTGAATTTTCAAGGTAAAATCAAATCACATTTGGTGAGTGGCAACTTTCTCTTCGGCGACAGAAATTGACTGGAATTATGACAGAGGTGTTAGTGGAGTGTGTCCAAATGGAATATGTGATATCTTAAAGGGAAGTAGAGTGGGAGAAGGGGAGGGAGTGGACGTGAGATAGATCTGCCGCTGATTAATTGGCTCACGATATGTGCCAATGAGGCGTAACTGTAAGTAACAAGCTGGCACGTGACTCCACCCGCAAATTACCACCTTTGCTACAATGTTGGTTTGAGCGAGTAAGTGCAGATATAAATGCTCGCACATCAAATTTGTTGAGTTATTTTAAAACGGTCACTTGGGTTACACTATTTTTAACTACATCTTATTAGCTACCGTTTGGGGCTATACGCAGGAATTTATTAAGTTAATTTTGTATGAAGAACGTAGAGTTTGAAATGAAATACACTCGCATTTTAATGGAGGTTAATGAGAATCAATTTAGGAATAACCACCCTTGAAAAATCCATAAGATATTTGAACCCCAATTTCCACGTCATCAAAACAATCTAGTACAACACTAGAATAGCGCCTTAAAACGTAAACAACCATTGATATGGGTACCTAGGTATTTAGGCACAACACTTTACTGCCATGAAGGATACAAATGCAACCATCTCGTCTTATCTTGCTTTCCGGTGATTGGGAGAAATGTAAGGTGTGATGTCTTTACTGGTGTATATTCTGTTAAATTAATTTCCTCATCTCTACTCATTAGAGGAGCTGAAAAAATCAACTTGAACTGAAACAATTTTGGATGTACTGTACGTATGTGCATACAATGTTGGTCGCTGTAGAACTGTCGAGTGTATATAATTCAGGTATTTATTTTAAAATGTTAAATCAATGTTTATGAATCCTGATATGTACCGAATTGGATTTGGAACAAATTAAACATTTCTAAAACAACCAAACCACAAAAATCTCTTAAATACATGCCCTTAAAAATTTGTAAAAGTACCAAGCTTCATCTTAATAGTAGTTCAACACAATCACGTTGCTGCAGGTTAGATTAGGAAAAGTCTAGAAAGTCCGATTTTGCGGGTAGAAAAATCGTTGGTACTTTTCAAGATTTAGTGGATGGAACTTCAGTTAATATTATTCCAGACTTTATACATGTGCTACCCGCTTCGGTGGCCGAACGCTCTAAGCCGCTACTCTCGCAAAATACTAGACTGCCGATGACGGGTAGATCGAGGCTCAAAGCCCAGTCGGGTGTACTGATTATGGTTTTTCCTAAACGGAATTTCACTCCCCTCTATGAAAATTAAGGTGCACGTCCTCTAGTTTCAACCTTCCTCACCCCTAACACATTAGCGTAAACATTACATTTGCGTACAACCCGAATGGGTATTAAGATGAGGTGCTAAAAGTATCTGTAAGGGGTTTTAGAAATGTCAGATTTGTTAAAATTCCGAGTAGCTTGGTTTCAATATTTATAAAAATATTATTTGTAGTTGTTTAAAACAATATTATGAATTGTAACTAGTATATAATGAGAATCCCAAGCTGGTACAATTCCAAGTTGGTATATTTCAGGGTGCATTAATGTTGAAATATTCGTTTAAAACAAAATCCTAAACCGTACCAATTCGGTTATTTAGTACATCAACCAAAATGTAATAAAAATCTTGAATCATTACAATTAGGTAAAACTTTTAAAAACCTTGTTGCTAGATATATTAATTAATTATATTACTTTTATCTAGTATCGCATATTACTATCCGTTCGGTTAGACGCTTAAGTACTAATAACGCTAATGAATTATGAATTGGTAAAGGTTAATTTAAAGGAAGTGAGCCCGAATTTGCGTGGAGGAAGACTGGAAAATCATTTAAGGGCGGGAAAAAACGTTCACCCGACCGATATTCGTGCTTCGTACTTCCCATCCTCGGCAGTCTAGCTCAACACGACGAGCGCTCTTGCTAACTACGCCACCGAGGCGGGAATTAAATAATTAAGACAGATAAATAAATACCTAGCACAACGTCCTACTACCCGTTTGGGTAATACGCCTACGACAGATAAGTGAAGAAATCTTAATGTATTATTTTGGACAGAACAAATATAATCCAACTACTGTGATGATTATTTAACAAGCTTTACATTCAGACTAAATCACTTTAATACCTAAATTAGATTAAAATAAAAAAATGAGCGGAAGATGGGCATGACACAAGACAGACCTGGACGAATCAGTGGTATAGCATTGGCGTGCAAGGATTAGGGATCCGGGTTCGATCCCGTGGTTGGGTTGTCAAATTTCTTTTAATTGAAAAGCATATAAAGCGCAAGTAAAACACTAACGAATTATACTTTCATAAAGACAGATTCACACTTAGAGGGCTGTGCGCCGGCTGTGTACAGACCAGGCTCCGACCTGGTCGCCTTGGATTGTTTCAAAATTGTTCTTCCAAGGTCACGGTCCAGACGAACCAGCACGATAGGCTCATAGTCCTCTCAGTGTGAATGGTAGCAACACGACACAGCCAGCCCACAGTCCTCTGAGTGTGAATTGTAGCAACACGACACAGTTGGTGTAAAGTCCTCTGAGTGTGAATGGTAGCAACACGACACAGCCAGTGCAGAGTCCTCTGAGTGTGAATGGTAGCAACACGACACAGTTGATGTACAGTCCTCTGAGTGTGAATGGTAGCAACACGACCCAGCCAGTGCAGAGTCCTCTGAGTGTGAATGGTAGCAACACGACACAGTTGGTGTACAGTCCTCTGAGTGTGAATGGTAGCAACACGACCCAGCCAGTGCAGAGTCCTCTGAGTGTGAATGGTAGCAACACGACACAGTTGGTGTACAGTCCTCTGAGTGTGAATGGTAGCAACACGACCCAGCCAGTGCAGAGTCCTCTGAGTGTGAATGGTAGCAACACGACACAGTTGGTGTACAGTCCTCTGAGTGTGAATGGTAGCAACACGACCCAGCCAGTGCAGAGTCCTCTGAGTGTGAATGGTAGCAACACGACACAGTTGGTGTACAGTCCTCTGAGTGTGAATGGTAGCAACACGACCCAGCCAGTGCAGAGTCCTCTGAGTGTGAATGGTAGCAACACGACACAGTTGGTGTACAGTCCTCTGAGTGTGAATGGTAGCAACACGACCCAGCCAGTGCAGAGTCCTCTGAGTGTGAATGGTAGCAACACGACACAGTTGGTGTACAGTCCTCTGAGTGTGAATGGTAGCAACACGACCCAGCCAGTGCAGAGTCCTCTGAGTGTGAATGGTAGCAACACGACACAGTTGGTGTACAGTCCTCTGAGTGTGAATGGTAGCAACACGACCCAGCCAGTGCAGAGTCCTCTGAGTGTGAATGGTAGCAACACGACACAGTTGGTGTACAGTCCTCTGAGTGTGAATGGTAGCAACACGACCCAGCCAGTGCAGAGTCCTCTGAGTGTGAATGGTAGCAACACGACACAGTTGGTGTACAGTCCTCTGAGTGTGAATGGTAGCAACACGACCCAGCCAGTGCAGAGTCCTCTGAGTGTGAATGGTAGCAACACGACACAGTTGGTGTACAGTCCTCTGAGTGTGAATGGTAGCAACACGACCCAGCCAGTGCAGAGTCCTCTGAGTGTGAATGGTAGCAACACGACACAGTTGGTGTACAGTCCTCTGAGTGTGAATGGTAGCAACACGACCCAGCCAGTGCAGAGTCCTCTGAGTGTGAATGGTAGCAACACGACACAGTTGGTGTACAGTCCTCTGAGTGTGAATGGTAGCAACACGACCCAGCCAGTGCAGAGTCCTCTGAGTGTGAATGGTAGCAACACGACACAGTTGGTGTACAGTCCTCTGAGTGTGAATGGTAGCAACACGACCCAGCCAGTGCACAGTCCTCTGAGTGTGAATGGTAGCAACACGACACAGTTGGTGTACAGTCCTCTGAGTGTGAATGGTAGCAACACGACCCAGCCAGTGCAGAGTCCTCTGAGTGTGAATGGTAGCAACACGACACAGTTGGTGTACAGTCCTCTGAGTGTGAATGGTAGCAACACGACCCAGCCAGTGCACAGTCCTCTGAGTGTGAATGGTAGCAACACGACACAGTTGGTGTACAGTCCTCTGAGTGTGAATGGTAGCAACACGACCCAGCCAGTGCAGAGTCCTCTGAGTGTGAATGGTAGCAACACGACACAGTTGGTGTACAGTCCTCTGAGTGTGAATGGTAGCAACACGACCCAGCCAGTGCACAGTCCTCTGAGTGTGAATGGTAGCAACACGACACAGTTGGTGTACAGTCCTCTGAGTGTGAATGGTAGCAACACGACCCAGCCAGTGCAGAGTCCTCTGAGTGTGAATGGTAGCAACACGACACAGTTGATGTACAGTCCTCTGAGTGTGAATGGTAGCAACATGACACAACCAGCGCACAGTCCTCTGAGTGTGAATGGTAGCAACATGACACAACCAGCCCACAGTCCTCTGAGTGTGAATGGTAGCAACACGACACAACCAGCCCACAGTCCTCTGAGTGTGAATGGTAGCAACACGACACAACCAGCCCACAGTCCTCTGAGTGTGAATGGTAGCAACACGACACAACCAGCCCACAGTCCTCTGAGTGTGAATGGTAGCAACACGACACAACCAGCCCACAGTCCTCTGAGTGTGAATGGTAGCAACACGACACAACCAGCGCACAGTCCTCTGAGTGTGAATGGTAGCAACATGACACAACCAGCGCACAGTCCTCTGAGTGTGAATGGTAGCAACATGACACAACCAGCGCACAGTCCTCTGAGTGTGAATGGTAGCAACATGACACAACCAGCGCACAGTCCTCTGAGTGTGAATGGTAGCAACATGACACAACCAGCGCACAGTCCTCTGAGTGTGAATGGTAGCAACATGACACAACCAGCGCACAGTCCTCTGAGTGTGAATGGTAGCAACATGACACAACCAGCGCACAGTCCTCTGAGTGTGAATGGTAGCAACATGACACAACCAGCGCACAGTCCTCTGAGTGTGAATGGTAGCAACATGACACAACCAGCGCACAGTCCTCTGAGTGTGAATGGTAGCAACATGACACAACCAGCGCACAGTCCTCTGAGTGTGAATGGTAGCAACATGACACAACCAGCGCACAGTCCTCTGAGTGTGAATGGTAGCAACATGACACAACCAGCGCACAGTCCTCTGAGTGTGAATGGTAGCAACATGACACAACCAGCCCACAGTCCTCTGAGTGTGAATGGTAGCAACATGACACAACCAGCGCACAGTCCTCTGAGTGTGAATGGTAGCAACATGACACAACCAGCGCACAGTCCTCTGAGTGTGAATGGTAGCAACATGACACAACCAGCCCACAGTCCTCTGAGTGTGACTCCGTCTTAGTTTGTAATTGATCTTTACTTCCCACTAGTCAATTTAAAACTGTATTATATCATTCTAAGCACCTCTTTCCCATTAGGGGTTTGTGCAAATGTAGTATGCGTAAGAAATGTTGAATTTGTAGTAAACATACCTGCATATGTGTGGAGGGAGAGTGGAAAACCATCAAATAAAACCACTCTCATTAAACCCAACATAGATTTTGGCCAAGACATATCTATCATGGCAGTCTAGTTTTCTGCGTGAGTAATGTTTTAGATCATCTGACCATTGAAGTGGGTTACTCTTTTGTTATTTGAAATATCATATGCTGAATCAGTCATATCAGAAGAGTATTAATTAATCCACTATGCTACCAAATTTTTAGTAATATTGTATTTTGCAGTTATGAAAAGATATTTAAGGAAACTAAAATACAAACTTTAAGTTTTTTAACATTTTTTATACTGATGAACTCTTGTTTTTAATGGGTTTATTTCTTGGAATGTCTTGCCTAGAAATTTTAGTACGCTAACATTATTTATTATTATTATTTAGCATCGCGTCTTACTACCCGTTCGGGTTATACGCTTTAAGTACTAATTATGCTAATGTATTGGTAATTGGGAAGGTTTAATTAGAGGAAGTTAACCCACACTTGCGTGGAGGGAGATTGGAAAACCATTTAGGATAAACTACCCCATTTCACCCGACCGAGATTCGAACTTCGATCTCCCAGTCCTCAGCAGTCGAGCTCAACACGACTAAAGCGTTAACCAACTACGCTACCGAGGCGAGTAGTAGTTTGCTAACAAATTTACTATATTACTCCTTGTGTATTCTTCATTTGTCACCTTTATAATCCTGTACACCTGCACTAAGCAATAATTCTTGTTTAGTAACAAAACACCTGTCTACCTGCTTCTAATTGAATTCCATAATCATATTCACTAATGCGTCACGTTTTTCACGAGCGAAAATAATCGTGGCTTAGCAAAGAATAAAAACCACTACTTGCTTCCCAGTGGGTGACCAAATATAAATTCCATCATGACTTGCTCTGTCCTTATAATGTGCATGAAATGGGGCAGGACATGACGTCATGATTTAATCAACCCTTTCCTTAATTGAAAGGCTTGAAGTATATGGTCATGAGACACTTGGGCCATTAGCAACGCGGCCTAACGAGTCTGAGTGTTATCGATAGCTTCTAGTCAGAAACTTCACGATCAAATTTGCATAATATTACCTGTTGGACGTACTTTCTTGGGCCATAGTAAGACTTGATGTATTCGTCCAGGATTAAAGAAGGAAATTGTTCCTACAAATATCACTTTTTTTTAGGGGAGTAGGAAAGGAGGATTTAAGGGGAGATGATATACATTAAACGTTAAAATATTTTTAAGTTTTTTGTAACAACAAACTTTTTTGACAAGAATAAATAAAATAGTATTTCAGTATAGTATTTTATTTTAATTTATTTATTTTAGCACTGCTTCTTGCTCCCCGGTCGGGTTATACGCCTAGGTATTAATTACACTAATGGCTTAGGGATTAGGAATATTTGTTGAGAAGAAGTGCATCCACACTTGCGTGGATGGAGAGTGGAAAACTATTGAGGAAAACAACCCTCAGTGCACCCTTCCAGGCTCGAACCTCGATCTCCCCGTCTTTTGCAGTCTAGTTTAACACTAGAGTAGCACGTTGGACCCCGTGGGCACCGATTCGGGTTACTAATACTACTTAAGTATAATAGTATAGATTAATTTTCTACATATAGTAGTACTTTTATATTTGTTTTGGGCATAGCATAATAATAAACACGAATTTCTGTAATAGTTTTAAAAAATATTTTCACATGTCACTATGCACATGGCAAACATAAAGGAACTGTTAATATTATTGTATATATAAAATAAACTGAATCTTATATGAAGCAATGTTTTAACTATTTTTTCAAAATAAATCTATAAAATCTATGGTAAAACTGACCTTAGTTTGAGTTCCCTTCCATCTCATTTTAATATTCACAGCTCTAAAGTTAAGCTTAGGGATTCTTATAGGTGATAAAAGTTAACTAAACGTCAAACTCTTTAAGGTAGGAATGTAAGGTATAGTAGCCCCATGGCTTCTTTGGTGCTGACTGACAGCTTTAAAAAGTTATCAGACTAAATTATGTATCCCTACGCCAAACCAGATGATCTGCAAAAACATGTGTTTAGCAGCTGGCACTTATGACAGTAAAAATGTAGTTATATACATAAATTTTGACTGTCAAAAGTCAGCTGTGAGCTGTCAGTCAGCACCAAAGAAGCCATGGGACTACTGTACGTAAGAAAAGGTATATGTCTTTGTAATTTCTATAGCCTAAATTTTTGGCCAAAATAAATCAACAATGGCTACAGTAGAAACATAATATTTTAACTATCTTAACGTAGTGAAATCAACAGTGTTGTTAAATATCTGTCATGAACATATTAGCAATTAATTAAAAACTTTTTAAATCAGGAAAAAAATTTGTCATTTAATTCTAAGACACCCTTGACAGATATTTTCAGTGAGATTACTATGCGAAAAAAAATATTAAACTCTATGTTTCTACTAGAGGAATATTTTATTTATTTTGGCCAAAAAAGGTTTTTCTATAAAATGTGCAAAAACACCGCCCTCTACTGGCGTTCCCTTCAATCCCACCTTATTCTACCTTGCCATTGACGGGGAGGTTGAGTATCAAATTTTAGAAGCCTTTACCTAGGGAGTCATTTTTCCTAGCTAGTGTCTTTACTCTCCTTAGAAGATTGACTCCTCAACCATTAAGAAGATAATGGTGGCAAGAACACATGAATAGTGGCATTAGTAAATACCCCCGGATACATTACTAGGTAGAGAGTTTTACGACACCAACAGCTTAAAACATACCATATTTAGTGAGTACCGGGATTTAACCAAGGTGACTTTCCTTTCAGAGTATTTTTAATTTCTCTTGACACCTCTGTGAGAAAGTATTATAAAAGTCAAAATAATCTAAATATATATTTTGATAAATGTCGGCGTTTCATGAACCCTGAAACCAAAAAAGTTATTTTTGCATTCTCGTCTGTCTGTATTTCGGGCTGGAGCCAAAACTGTTTTACCAATTGGGCTAAAACTTTGTATCTGGGATTTTCGTTAAGGTCACCCCCTCCCTCCAGGCAGTTTTTGGAATTTTATATCTAACCCTAAAACTAATGGCTGTTTACAGAAGGGCATAAAGAGAGAAAAATAAAGGATTTTCTCAAAATTCGCTCCAACGTTTTTGGTTAAATTTTATATCTAGACATTTTTTATCATAATAAATAAGATGGCAATTTTCATTTTATCATTAAAAGGATTTCGAGGGTACATTATATAAGAGGATTTTCCAATTTTCATAAATTCTCCACAACTATTTGAAATACAAAATAACTTATCATTGTAAATGTGTAGTTCTCTTAAAGATAAAAATCTTTTATTTGAAATTTAGTATAAAAAACAATCATTTATGATCTATAAGCAAAAACATATTCTTTATAATTCGGGTCTTTGAAAATGAGTTTTATTCTTATGCTCTTTAGTGGACAAAGATGTTTCTCTTTTCTCAATTTTTCTGTAACAATGTTCTTAGTTCATATTGCCATAAAGTAAGTAAATAGAAGTGTACTTTATTTCATTATCTTTGGTGTAATGTTTCTACAACAATGGTGACCTGGTGGTCTAGGGGTAAGGTGTCGGACTTCTGTGCTGGGGTTCGGGGTTCAATCCTCGGTCCCGGAACAGATTTATCTGATTACCAAACCCTTCCTTCACCTCTTGACAAGACATCTTGTGAATGTGGGGAATGCCAGGCCTCCACCGTGGTTTGGATTCCACGTTAAACTGTAGGTCCTCTATTTCATCTTATAATCATCCTACCATTACACATTAGCGTAAGTGCGTATAACCCGAACGGGTAGTAAGACGCGGTGCTAATAATAATAACATATGTTTTTTGATGGGAGAGTAAAACCAGATCATATGTCAGTTGTGGGTTTTATCAACAAGTCCCATTTGATGTCATACGTCTCATATCGTTTATTTCTGACTGTGATCCAACAAATTTTAGCTGAAAAACTAGTTATTTCTTGAATCAGTGATTTCCTGAAAAATAGTTAGGCCGTGGATAGCATATTGTTTGGCCTGCTCGATTCACAGACTTTAATCCACTGGGTTTTTATTTCTGTATTCATCTTAAAAAGATAATTCACACACCACCCATTGACAGTTTTGAAATACTCCACCAACGCAATGAATAATTAACTAAGCTAGCACCACGTTTTACCACCCTTTCGGGTTATACGCTTATGTACTAACTACCTGAATTGAATAGGATACAGGAAGGTGTAATTTATAGAAAGTGAATCAGAATTTGTGTGGAGGGAAAGTGGAAATACATTTAGGGGAAAACCACCCCAGTTCACACGGCCAAGATTCGAACTACGATCTTCCCGTCCTCGGTAGTCTATCTCAACACGAAACTAGAGCGTTAGCTAACTACGCCATCGAGGCGGGTGTAGTGAACAAGGATGCCAATGAATCCTTTAAACACTTGAAGTATATGAACAAGAAAAGCTTTATGACACTACGATTAGAGGCTTGCATTCAGATGCAAGGTGGTAATTTTTATCAATTCCACTAAATACAAGAATATCCATATCAATTATGAAACTCTAAAATAACTAGCTTGAAAACCAGGCCAAATAGGACCAATGTTTATGTAAGCATTTTCTGTGGTTCTTGTGTCCCGAACACATCCCTGAATTTGGTGCCACGTGCTTTGATACACTCTTTATATGAAATCATATGTATGGGTTTTTTTTACAGTCTGATAATGTCCTTCTAACCACACTTCTACTTTACTATACAGTTGGAGTTATTCCAATTTTCTAATGGCGCCAGTCATGAGTCGTTAATCTCCACCCACAAAGATAATATGTGACTCACTCAAGTGAATTCTGAGAAAAAGGGTAATTCAGCATTCATTAACCTGCGCCTTACACAATTCGGAAGAATACGTTCGGAATCAAAAGTAAGAATCACCTCTTAGAAATATAAATATATTAGTTAGGGTAAGTTAAATAGAGTTGTCAATTAGCTTAACAGTAATATGAAAAATGTATATAAAGTTGGAAAAGGGTAAGGATTTGTAAAGTAGCTTTAGTTTGTCAAGAAAATAATTCAATGCCCATTATCATTAGCACTAATTTTAGTGTATCATACAATGGTTGTTTTAGCTCAACTTAATTATTTTTTACTTTATATATTAAGACAATAAATTTAATTCATGAGGTGCTAGGAGACTCCTCCAACCAAATACATCTTAACACTGTAACTGCTGGATCTCGACTGACGAGCTTCACTCTCCTCTCAGATCGTCCTTCTCCAAACGAAACATATTATTATTAAATTATAAATATTTAGCCCGATACATTGTCAACATTAAACTGGCTACTTCAAGATTAAGTATTGTAATCATGAAAAATCTTTATCTTAAGATTACAATGAAATTTTTGTTTTATGTAACTCCGAACCCAAAAATTTATTTTCTAATTTAAATCTGTCTAAGTCCCATGCATGTCTGTCTCTCTGTATATACTGTCTGTCCGTCAGTCTGTCTGTCACTGGAACTAGATCAAAAATTAATGTTTGAATTTGGTTAAAATTTGATATTTTTATGTTATATAATTATCTTCTTGAGATTTTTTTACTTTGATTCTAGACTTTAAATTAAGAGTTGTTTAATTATGAGTAATTTTTGAAAATTCTAATTTTTTCTAAAATGGCTTAGGATTTTGTATAAACAAATACTCAAGGAGCGTTTGAGATGACAAACAAAGATGTATACCTTTTTTTGGAGGGGAGGGGGCCGGGGCGGAATTGATTTAAGTATAGCTTACTGCGTAGTGATTTTTGAAAATTCAATATTTTTCAAAAACTGTTCTGATAATTTTTGTTTATAGTGGGTATCTGAGGAATGTTTGTCATATCTAATAAAAATATATACAATTTATAATTTGTAGGAGAGGGATTAGCTTAAGGGTAGTTTACTGGTGATTAATTTTTTTAAACTTGATATAAGTGATTTATAAATGGCCTTTAAAAATTGCTCAAAATTGGCATTTGGTAAGATATTTACTTATTTATTCACGCTATGGCACGAGCAACTCGAAAGTTCATTGACGCACCTACAAAAGTACGCCATCATCTCCCCCTATCTTGAACTAGGTCAATACAGTCTACCATATTACACCGTATCTTTTTCAGGTCCATTCTAATGTTGTCCTCCCATCCCCTTCTAGGTCTTACCAATTGTCTCTTCCCATTGTTGGATCTACCAGTCAGTACATTGAACAAGATTCTAGAATATCACATTAGCAATGCATGTCCTACCTACCGTAATCTACAAGACTTGATTATACTAGCAACATCTTGTGATGAATGCAGGGTATGTAACTCATCGTTATATAACTTCCTCCACTCTCCACAAATCTATTTCCTTTAAGGACCAAATATCTTCCTTAGCACCTAGTTTTCGAACACCCTAGATTTGTTTTAGTCATATAAGGTAAGAGACCACGTTTCACACCCATAGAGAATTAATAGTAAAATTATTGTTTTGTATATTCTGAATTTTATATTCCGGTACAGAAGGCGAGATGAAAACAACTTACGTAACAAGTAATAGTATACATTTCCCAAATATAATCGTTATTTAATTTCAATTCTAATATCGTTATTGTTGGTTAAAACTGTTACTAAAAATTAAAACTCTCTAACCATGCCAAATGATATGTTGTTCGCGGTAATCTCTAAATTATCCACCCCAATATTATGTTCTCTGTGTGATCATATACTTAGTCTTTTCAGCGTTCACTTCTAAAACTATTTCTTTACTAGCCTCTAATAAAATCTCTGCATTTCTTGCAACAGCTTCATTCCTTCCAACGAAATTCTAAAGTATCTGATAAGTGGTATATAAACTAATAACCTACCGCGCGTGTCAGTCAAACATACCTCGATTACCTCGACAAGATCCCAAATTTAACTATAATTTCTAATCATTCTTTTTATTTATCTTAATCGTAGATGTTTTTAAAACCCATATATAATTGATCGTCATGTTGTATTCACACTTTTTTCTAATATTTGCTGAATTGTAAAAATATTATCCAGTACTATATTGAAATTAAGTATGGTAGACACACAGGACTTGTACTATATTGAGAGTGAGTATGGCAGACACACAAGAATTGTACTATATTGAGAGTGAGTATGACAGACACACAGGACTTGTACTATATTGAGAGTAAGTATGGCAGACACACAGGACTTGTACTATATTGAGAGTGAGTATGGTATACACTCATGACTTGTACTATATTGAGAGTGAGTATGGCAGACACACAGGACTTGTACTATATTGAGAGTGAGTATGGCAGACACACAGGACTTGTACTATATTGAGAGTGAGTATGGTATACACTCATGACTTGTACTATACTGAGAGTGAACATCATAGACACACAGTATTTATATGATAACGCTTCTGAATATGGTAGACACATATCTCTGGTATTGACTCAAGTATGAACATGGCTATGCACACGACTATACACACATATCGAAGCATGTGTACGTGACCTTTTGCAGCAGAGGTGAATGTGACAGCGCCTCAAAGCAGGGCACGGTGTTGTTTCCGTATTGTACAATATCCGCTACATACAATACAAGCAGGCGAGCGACGTATCTTGATCGAGATGTAATCAGGTTGTATCGAATTTTATTGCTATATTGGCGTGTTCAAGTACGCGCCCGTAAACCCCAGTGAGAACTTAATTATAAACGTGTTCTTGAGCACAGAACGTGGATAGGTAATACAAACATCCATGTTTGGACGGAGAAATAAACTGACATATTTTACTTAGAGAAACGTGGTTTTATTCTGAGTTGTTTTACTCATACATGATAGTATTCTAGTGCATTCTAAAAATATTTTTATAATAGGATTCTTAAAGAACCTTTTAATATATATATATATATATATATATATAATAAAAGTTCTTTAAATATATATATATTGCAGTTAACATTAATCACAATTTATATTGTTATTTAATATTATTTTATAGGTATAAATAAATGGTATCTATCAAAACGAGTAACTACATAGGCCTAAGTACAACCAGGTCTGGCCTTAGGGTTTACGGTGTCGTGTACGAAAACTTAGAGGGTGACATGAAGCTTCTTCCCTTCACGTACTCACCGGAATAAAGAGTGAAAGTTCAAAATATACAAAATAGCGATGTTTTTTTCTGAATATTAAAAAATTGATTATTTGAAAAACCTGTTAAATGTTTTTTAAATTGCATTATTATAGCGAATAAATCCCATAGAATTTATTCGGGTGACTATAAATTAAAGGGGAAGAGGAATGTTTTTTCTCTTAAAATCAAAATTATTAAGACTATACGAAGAAAATTTTATAAAATTTAAGTTTTTCCTCAACGAAAATATCTACAACTATACCCTCTTGCCTGTTTATCGATATCTCACGTAGTTTTTATAATATTTTTACAAACATATTTAAAAATTGACCAAAAGTGAACCAATATATTCATAGTGTGATGCCTTAGACTGTTCAGCCACTGAATCGGGTGAGTGGGAGTCAATTATACAATATTCTTTAGTTGTGATGAAAGTAACCTAAAATAAAATGGGAAAGGAATCTTCTCGAGAGATGAAGCAGAAATTGATTAACGAAGTAACGAAAAATAATGCACCAGTCTCGTCTAGTTTAGCTTTTTTATGACAGGGATATCAAGGTTCCAATCCCAGCTGGGTGTATCTAGGTTTCTTTTTTAAATAGTTTCTATTTTTCCCTCCACGTAAAAATTGTTAGATTCTTTAAACAATTTACTTCCTTCATCCTAATCTCTTTAGTTTAAAAACTAACAGCCTGGACATGGGGGGATTAAAGTTAGAAGAGAGTTCTCGAGAGTTAAGGTGGGTTTAACTAGGGGTGAGATAGTTAAGAAGAGTGGGAGTAAGCAAACAAGTTAAAAAGTAAGGTTAACGTAGCCTCGAGTCAAGGTGACTTTAAGTTAATCATAGTTAAGATGGGATAAAAATCAGTTGCTCATAAGGTAGCAGGAAGAATTTTCGGGTCAAGATGGAATATAAAAGAAAAAGAATTAAGGTTTGGTTGTAAATACCATGAGTTAAGGTTAGATGGAAGAAAGCCAGAGTTAAAGTGAGATAGAAGAACCTCGAGTTGAAGTTAGAAGGGAAAAACCACTAGATAAAGTGATACGGATGAAACCGCTAGTTGAGGTGAAATGAAAGAACTATGAGTTAAGGGGGAGCGAGGTGGTGAGATGGAATAAACCACTAGTCAAGGTGAGATGAAAAAACCACGAGTTAAGATGAACTTAAAGTAGCAAGAGAGAATAAACCACTAGTAAGGAGAGATGAAAGGACCACGAGTTAAGATTAGCTTAAAGGGGCAAGAGAGAATAAATCACTAGTAAGGTGAGATTAAAGAACCACGAGTTAAGATTAGCTTAAAGTGGCAAGAGAGAATAAACCACTAGTCAAGGTGAGATGAAAAAACCACGAGTTAAGATGAACTTAAAGTAGCAAGAGAGAATAAACCACTAGTAAGGAGAGATGAAAGATCCACGAGTTAAGATTAGCTTAAAGGGGCAAGAGAGAATAAACCACTGGTAAGGTGAGATGAAAGATCCACGAGTTAAGATTAGCTTAAAGGGGCAAGAGAGAATAAACCACTGGTAAGGTGAGATGAAAAAACCACGAGTTAAGATGAACTTAAAGTAGCAAGAGAGAATAAACCACTAGTAAGGAGAGATTAAAGAACCACGAGTTAAGATTATCTTAAAGTGGCAAGAGAGAATAAACCACTAGTAAAGTGAGATGAAAGGACCACGAGTTGAGTTAAGATTAGCTTAAAGTAGCAAGAGAGAATAAATCACTAGTAAGGTGAGATGAAAGGACCACGAGTTAAGATTAGCTTAAAGTAGCAAGAGAGAATAAACCACTGGTAAGGTGAGATGAAAGAACCACGAGTTAAGATTAGCTTAAAGTAGCAAGAGAGAATAAATCACTAGTAAGGTGAGATGAAAGAACCATGAGTTAAGATTAGCTTAAAGTATGCAAGAGAGAATAAACCACTGGTAAGGTGAGATTAAAGAACCACGAGTTAAGATTAGCTTAAAGTGGCAAGAGAGAATAAACCACTAGTAAAGTGAGATGAAAGGACCACGAGTTAAGATTAGCTTAAAGTGGCAAGAGAAAATAAACCACTGGTAAGGTGAAATGAAAGAACCACGAGTTAAGATTAGCTTAAAGTAGCAAGAGAGAATAAACCACTGGTAAGGTGAAATGAAAGAACCACGAGTTAAGATGAGATGAAAGAAACAGCTAGTCAAGGTGAGATGGAATAAAGCCCTGGTTAAGGTGAGATGAGAACCACGAGTTAAGATTAGATGGAAGTGGTAAGAGGGAAGAAACCGTTAGTCATGGTGAGATGAAAGAACCATGAGCCAAGATGAGATGGAAGTGGTAAGAAGAAAGAAACCGCAAGTCAAGGTGAGATGAAAGAACCACGAGTTAATATTAGATGAAAGTGGTAAGAAGGAAGAAACCGCAAGTCAAGGTGAGATGAAAGAACCACGATCTAAATGTAAAAGGAAGAAACCACTAGGTAAAGTGGGTTGTATAACAATTATAGTTAAACTGAGATGTAGTTCAGTAAATTTTAAGGGGGTTGGAATAATCTTCGGATTAAGATGCAATAAAAATAGTAACGAGTTAAGTTGAAATATAAGTTAGTCAGAGATATAATGCGAGGGAGGTGTGTAAGTTTTAACCTGTTAAGAGATTTATTCGGGGTAAGGTGGAATAGTTGTAGCTATGAGTTAAACTGTGTTATAAATTACTAATAATCGTTGTTGAATTTTTACACCCATCCGTCCTTTCCTCATGTTTATATTTATTGGTCGGTATGAAGAAGCAATTATTCACAGTGAAAATGTCAACAAAACGTGAAGTATGTATTAGAAACCATCTAGAACCAACACTTTCATTATACCTGATTGGGATTCAAAATGAGGCTGGCATTTGGTCCACTCGCCTACTGATGAGAAAAAGGATAACTTTAAAAACTCATTATTGAATATGTTACAAGCTCACAACAAAATAAGGGGAAATGAAATATATCTCCACTCTACCAATGAAAATATTATTTTCTGAATAAACTTTCTATATAAAATACTATATGTTAAACACGTTATTTAAACGGTCTAAACGCACATAATGACTATATAAAGTTTCAAATTTCCACCACACCAAAATGTCGTCTTATTTATTTATTTTTGGTCCTACATACCAAACTAAGCTTTGAATGTCAAGGTTGTTTGGTTATCTGAAGCTCTGGTACTACATCCGTTCAATAGTTTATATTTTCTATTACAGCTAGGAGCTATTTTCCACTGGAATTTGAAGTTTTACTTCTCCAATTTGTTGAAGCCTCCTTTATGAATGTTTGAATTTTCTGACTTTTCAAGTTTTTTTTACTATGCTTAATATACTTGCCAATTTTATAATTCCCAGCTTATGTCTAATTCACACCCACTTTGGTGGGCACATGGTTTAAGGCGATACTTGCGCACTAGACCAGACTGCCAATGACGGGGAGATCAGGCCTCGGTCGGGAGTACTTTGGGTGGTTTTTTCTAAATAGTTTTTGACTCTCCCTTCACGCAAATACAGGTACCTCTACTCTAAATCTAACCTTCCTAATTTCTAATACATTTGTTTAATTAGTACACAAGTGTATAACCCGAAAGGATAGTAAGACGCGGTGTTAAAAAGAAAATAATATTGAATTGGCCTAGATTCTTCTGGACACATACAAACGTTCTGAAGTACATAAATATAAATTTACAAAACCTTATAGTTCACATGATGTATGCACATACAATATTTATTATATTATATATGTTTGAACTTTATATATTATATACATTGAAATATTTAACTTCGGGACTATCTTGCTAATTTTTTTCTCACAATCCAATTATTTTTAAAGGTTTATTTCGAATCTATCATCCTCTCTCTTTTTTTATAAATAGATATTTATAATAATTGATGAAGAGAGATTGGGATATTGGTAATCAACCTATGAAAAGAGATAACAGTGGTATAAAATATGAGTAAGATAATCCTGTAAACTATTGATGGAATTCTTTTGAAACCGTCCCCGTTTCTCTCTTCTTTGTTTACCCTTTTAAAAGAGATTTATTTGGTATTTTAATCCGACGTTCTCCTCCCGCCCTGATCTTAGTAGTAATGATGTGTTGAATCTTGTCGGTACCTTGTTTGACCGGCAGAGCCACCGGGTCGGTATGAACCAAAGTTCCACTGAGCCTCGCCTAGACTGCTCCATAAAACACCCCAGGAGGGCACGCTATGCCTCACGAGATATGGTAAAACACGCTATGTCCATATCTGACATCATTCAAACAGTTTAATGGGTTAAATACAACGGCTACGGTCGATATTGTTGATTCAGATGATGATCAACATCCTATCAAACACTTTGATTGAAATCCTGGTGGGGGTCAACATTTTATTTTACTCACTCTAATATTCTGTTGTGAGCCGTTTCTTACTATCCATTTGCACTATTCATACATTTACTTTCGATGAGGAAGGTAGAATTTTCTAGAAAATCTTACCTGCATTTTCTTGTAAAAGTACAAACACATTTGCAAAAAAAAAAATCCTTATTCAATTTGTTTTACAATTAATTTATTTTTAGTATTTAACGTGAACTCTCTGAACCGGATGATTATATCAGCACAAGAGAATATCTATAGGCGAGAGAAAAAGGGCCTAAAAACCTTGCCGGTAAAAGTATTTTCACACACACCTTTCAGGTATCTCTTACATGCCACAATCGACATGAGACATGAGACTTCCCTTCCGAAGAAAGTTGTGCTCTGGATTTGTATCACTCAAGAAAAATCCGTCAACCACGGCTTGTGTTGACTCCACGAATATCGGATTCTTCATCACCCATCATCATAAAATTAGACTATACTAGATTGATGTCTTATCCCACGTGTCCACCGATTTGATAACCCTACAGTGTATTCTGAGTTGTTTTTGTTGCACTGCGTCTTACTAGACGCTCTGGTTGTCCGCATATTTACACAACTGGGTAGGAATGGGCAGGATGGAATTCCTAGGAAATGTACCCATATTTACTTATAAGGAGACTTAAAAACTACTTATAAAATACCACCCTCTGGGAATCTGACCAGGATTCGAGCCCCAATCCCACATTAATTGGCAGTCGATACTATTTCAAGAGTGTCACCCTAGGCCACGCGACCATTAATGCGGGAAATTAGGAAATCACTAAAAGTGAGATAAGAGATAAGATAAGAGCCTCACTCATGGTTTTAACGCCTGTAAACCATTCATTTAGAAAGAGTGATTTTTAATGGGTGCTTTCATATAGGTTTATTAAGTTCCCAAATTATAGTGGCCCATTCATTATTTCATAGTGTAATGACAAGATATTAATGTGGTCCTGTTGTGCTGATAATACTACCTGGTACTCTCACACATCTATATAGATGCCAGAATTACATAATGATTGACCTTGAACTGACAATACAAACCTGTTAGCTCAGTATTAGAGTATCATCATGTTTATTAAAATATCTTAAGTTGTAATCTTATATATAACATTCAAATCATATATTCTATTTTATCCGCGTCTTACTACCCGATTGCGTTCTTATAGTTATATTAACTATGCCTGTGGTATACGAGTGATTAAGATATAATTTAAAAAATGTAACTTAATCTGTGTGGAGAAAAATTAGAAAAAATAGTGAATCCATCCGGGATTTGAAATCCGACATCACCGTAGCCCGGTCCACCATTGGTGAAACAGAATAAAAACATTTTTTTTTTTTACATATAGACCATGTGCCCACTGATGCGGGTGTCTAACCACTAGATGAATACTATATTTGAATGTTTTCTCCCCTATTTTTCAACACATTGTTCCAAAAAAGGAGGATATTGGAGTTTGTATTTTAATTTTATGATTACATATCACAGCCGACCATCGTTTTATTTGATAGACGACAACACTCGAATATTAGATCGTCACAAATTGTAGTTTCCCTCGTTATTGAGAATAAATTTAGTTTTTTTTTTGTTTTTTTTAAATATTCTGTTTTCAATTTTGTTGTATTTTTAATAGATGGTAAAACTGTTTTACAGGTCTCAGCCCTATTGTTTTCTAAAGTAAAATACACTAAGCCACACTGTAGTGTGACACCTGGTTCGAGCTGTATTACACTATTTGTGCGGTAATACGGGCTCATCTCAAAACTTCAAAGTTAATGCGTTGTTTCTTAACTCAGCCCACATCTCATAAGATAGATACATATATTCCCACCCACCCCTTAGACTTCCAAAGTCCCAAAACCTGTGGAGAACATTGCGTGACCTGCTACATCAGATTACTTTGGCCTCAGGTAGCCTTTCGTGAAATCGGACCTCCTTGGGCGATACCTATTTGTTTTCCGCTGCCTCTGTGGAGACCTGCTTCAGAAACGAGACGAAGGAAAAGTGATTGAAGGGGTGCTTGTTTTGTTCGTGACAGACATCAAAAATCTGACAGCTACCATTTTAACTGTGAGGATGGGCTTTAAGTTCACCCTTCGTATCATCCTTGTAACAAATATTTGTGGTATATTTATTTATGCGAGTCAAGGATACATCACTTGTAACCCAGTTTTGTGGGAGGCTTAGCTGGTACTTATGCACCGATTCCCAGGGGATTCCCAAATGAACTGATTGTATAATCTTTTCCTAGAGGCTTTCTAAATGTCCCAATTATATGAGGTGATGGTGATAGTGAATATAAGGACGTGGAACCAGTAGAGACTATTTATCAAACTCAAGTTTAACCAGACCCTTGTGACCGTTGGGATGGCTTACCTTTCGAGAAAAATACCCATAGTACTAGAAGGGAATCAAACCTGGGGTCCCTAGCCCAGTAGCTAGGTGCACTGATCACAATACATTGGGGCCAGTTTTGTATACAAGATGTGGCAATAAACGCTAAAATGGTTTTGTGGTTGGTAATATTCTATTACTCCGTAGGGTAGAAAATTTATCTTGCTTGTTTCAAATATAATTTATGATAGGACTATAATAATCGACCTTGGGGTATAGTAATCAGAGGCCCTGGCTGCTGACCTAAAGGTCCCGGGTTTGATTCCCAGCTAGTACTGGGAGAATTTTCTCGAGGGGGGAATAATTCCTATAGTTACCATGTTTTGTTAAATTAGGCTTAAGTTAGGTTAAGATCCATTGACTTCATCCCATCATATTTGCCATCGCCATCACCTCACCTGATCGAGATATGGAAAAAATCTACATGAAAATGATGTATTATTAGTACTGTACATTCGGGCGCCTCCTGGTAAAAAGTTCATTAGTACTGGCTAATCTTTCAGCAAACTGGGCTACGAGTGATGTAGCCTAGATGTACCATTGTTATAGGACCATAGTGGATCCCGGAAAATTAAGACGGTAAACTTTCACTGTAAACGCAGGGAAACATGAATACACTTACATTGACAGAATCTCTCGAGACATACTGATACTAAAACTATTATTTCCATTGAGTCTTACTGCCAGTTCAGGATGTAAGAATTCCTTATTACTTAAACGAAGTAGGGTTGAGAAAGGTATAATATGGAGAAAATATACTCAAATTTGAATAAAGATACTGGTGAACTATTTATAAAATAAAAACTTAGCACACCCGGCTGTAATTCCAGCCCCGGCCTACCGTCACTGGCAAACCAGACTGTATTTACCTGACATTTGGTAAGAGTGCCCACCAATGGTGGTTACTGTCAACAGTCATGAGGAAATGATCCTGTCTGATTTGAGTTTTTCCGTGTTATATATATTTATTAGTGTGTTTAATTTTTAGAAGAAAAACAACAACATTCTAGCTTGTCCACGTAGATGAGTGGTAAGTAAAGTTAATTAATACAGTTTTTTTCTATTTGACTCGGAGGCCCATTTGGACTCTCAGTAAGATTCGAAACAAGTACCCATTTCACTCAATTTCGCTTACACTCAGTCAATCTCATAGGTGTTTCTTCTTATATTCTTTAAAAGAAAAAGACGGCCTTTCCCAAGTTATGTCGACCTCACCACACCATTTATATACAGGTGGTAGTGTTTGAAAATGCCTCTTGAGTACCGAATATCCCAAATTTTAAGGACATATAATCTGATATATTATAAAACTATATGGAGGGAATACAGATAATTTATTTTTAGACTCATACCGATGAGTCCGAGTGCATAGTATCAATTGAAACCAATTGAAAAATAAATATGGATAGGACTAAAAATATACACCGTTCCATTTTAGCTATATTTGACTATATTTAAAACTTGTCTATTCTAGTTTAATGGTAACAGAAAGGTCGGGGCTGGAATCCTAGCATACCTAGTACGGGAATCTATTCCTATTATTGATAAAATACAATTTTGATCAAATTTAGATTTAATCTTCCCAAGTGATGTTGCCTGAGTGTTGAATCTGCTTTAGAACTAACTTATTTTAAAGTCACGCGCGAGCTGAAAAATTTTAATTGATCTGAAAGTGTATTTTTTTTAAGCTACCACAAATTAATCTTACTAACTAGATGTATAGATCTATCATTTTTATATTAATAAAAGATATACAGAGGTAATTAATAGCTCTTGTTTGTCAAAATATTTGCTCCTAGTTTTCACCAAAATAACATAAACTCTAATATCGCAAAAGTATATTTTTATTTAGAAAATTTCAATTTTTTATGTTTGTAACAAAAAACTCGTCTTAGATTCGGATAAATACATTAGATATATTCGAAACTATTCATAAATGTAGACGCGAATCTTTCACTTAAACTGTAGGCGTTGAGAAAATTCCTGTTAACCTTGGTAAAATCTAAAGCTTCAGGGTATGGGTCTTAGAAGGCCCCTTTAAGTTCTGTTCGAAGAAACCTAATATCTAAATGTGACTTTTTTCTTTCCGTAAAATTATGTTTTGGAGATATCCTTTTTATTTAATTATTTAATATGATTTAATATAGTATTTTTTTTACTTCTCGCTGTTTAATAAATATACGATTTATATTCAAAATTAGCTATGTATTTTGACTATTTAATAAACGCTTAGGAATACAGCACCCCTGTATCCCAGAGGGTGTCAATATTTAAAGTACTTTAGGAGTGAATGAGCTAAGATGTCAAAAATTGTGAAAATATACAAAAACTGTACTATATATTTCCAATATTAGTACATACCTTGAAATAAAAATTGTCTAAACACAGGAGTCCTATTTACTTTTTGATTATTTCAAACACGTTTTGATAGCTGTGCCTTAAAAACCAAAAAGAGTTCTAGTTTCATAAATTTCACGTTTGTACAGAAGTTATTAACTACTTTAAATGAGGTATAAGGAAGAGAAGAGGAAATTAAAAGAATTTCACTAAAATAAGTGAGTAAAGAGAATGAAAAAACCCATTGAATACCACACATTGTGGGAAAAATATACTTGGTTAACTTGGCTGGGATTCAATCCCAACCTCTATTTAAACGGTAACCAAGTGTAAGCTTAACGCAATGCTCAGATGCCACTATAGCTATTAAAAATATGCTAAATAAATAATAGTTATTGGTTATTGTGATATTTGTGTATCCAACAAAAAAAAATAGCTTTTGTACTGTACATATACAATATTTGGGTAATCTAGATTCTATATTATTAGGATCAGGATGGGGTTTGAATTAAGGGGTGGGGGGGTTACTCAATTTAAGATCCGTCTTTTTTTACTGGGTTTATAGAAAATATACACTATTATGTTCCAATAAAATAAAACATTGCTTCAGTAGATAGATAAAATTTAATTTACAACGTAATCTAATTATGTATTAAATAGTAAATATGGGCATTGAGAAATTCCTTCGGGAATTTTTATCTCCATATCAAAAGTGTTTCTTTAAATGCCACTATGCTCATAACAATTAATCAGGGGAGCTATATTCTATGTGTGCGAAATTGAAATTAATTTATCTAATAAGCTATATTTTATTTATTTTGGTCAACATTTTTTCTATTAAAACTGAAATTTTTTTGGGACTAGCCCACGTGTCTTTCCATTCTAAGTAAAGCAGAATTTCAGATGGTCTTGTATCCTATCAACATTTGAAAATCCAAAATGACCTCTTTCATTAAATGACCTTAAGGGAAGATTTGTTTGGCTGGTCCCCGCCAATTATCCATCATGTTGGCAGCAAGGTCCTTGCTCTTCGTGCTGTGTTCTTGGGAGGATGTAATCGCGATGACCGCCAAGGAGCTACTTGCAAGTGAGTATTGTTCATTTTTATCTCGACATGTAACAACAATGTACTCAAAAGAGACAGTGGAATGAAAAAAAAATCAATTCGATTGATCCTTCACGTATGAAATGGTCACGAACGAGCTGGAAGTCCGTGGCGCTACGCGCGTGAACCTTGCGGACCTCGTGGCATGACTCGTGTAAGCCCCGGCCGTGCCCTGGCCTCTGGCTACCGGTGTCTCTCGAGCATGCGCAGACGCATGTTATGCGGCCACCGGGAGCGCTTCGCAGGGGGCCGCCACGGGAGCGCGACCGTAGACGAATACATCATTTCAAAATTAGAAAAAGAAAGACGAAGAACGACAGAAACGAAATCTAAATTAACTGTTTCCATTTATGAAATATGATGAACATTTAAGTTGTTCGTGCACTTTTTTTTGCTCTAGAATGAGACTGAAATTAATTTATTATGTGGAACATGCCTCTCAAGCATTATTCCTTAATACATATAAAGTGATGACGCAATGCTCTTTCCTTTTCTTAATAGACCAAGCCGTGCTAATTGATTATGGGATTCAGGTTGGTCAAATGAATCAAACAGCATGGAGATTCCTTCATGTTTGCGCAACGGCAACCGATGCCGTGAAATCCTGCTGTTTTTAAAGCATGCTGATTGTCCGGATAGTTTGTGGTGATTGCAACACATTTAAATAATGTATTTAGATCAAACCTAGCACTCGTAGATTTTGGTCTTGATTAAACTTGAGACGTAATAAAAGCTTTCAAAGAAATTGTCGAAACAGGGGGGTATATGACGATGGTCTGATAGATTACAAATGAATATCAATTTTTAAAAATTGGAAATTTCCGATTTTGTTGATTACCCTCCAGTTAATTTTCATAAGAAAATGATAATTGCCATTTTATTTGTAATGCTAATCAGTGCTCTTATACAAAATATAATCAAAATCTTAGAGCAAATTTTGAAAAAATCTCTTTTTTCTCTTTTAACCTTTCAGTAAACTCCCGTACCGTTAATTTTAGGGCTATAAATCCAATTCCAAAAACCCATAGGGAGAATCTTATAAAAACCTTCCAGTCTTAGCTAAATTGGTAAAATAGTTTTAGCTTTACGCTGAGATAGAGACAGACGGGATCGTGAGAATATTATGAAACGTCAATATTTATCGAAATTTTTAAGTTTGATTTTTTTTTTACTAACTCAATACTTCTCCCTATTGCCCACAACATGTTTTATTATGGGCAACCAATCTCAACTGGCTTTTAAATTAGTATTAGAAAGAAAAAGAACCGTTGCTATTACTATCTATATCTAATCATTTACGACACAAATGAATAAATATTGCAGTTCATTCTTAAAATAATTGTAATCCATGAGTGTTAGCTCAAAGTACTTTTTTACAAAAATTAAATGTCTTATTTGTTTAGCCCAATTATCAATCCTCTTTTATTTTTCTTGCTGCCCGCTTTGTTGCGTTATACAGATCGGCCCTCGAGTCTTAAGAGACTATACCACACTGTCTTATGAGAGAAACCGTCTGCTACCGAGTTACCCAAGTTAATTACCAAACTGCGTGTCACTCATCAGTCTATTGATAGTCATGGCACAAAAAAGTTAATAAAGAATACCATTGTTACAATGAGATAGTTTTAGATAGTTTTAAGGTAGAGCATTAATGTCCTGTGTTAAATGTACCGGGTTCTATACTTGAGTCCAGATGTAATTTATTAATTAACAGTATTTGTTTGTGTTTATTTTAATGTTTATAGAGATGGACTTAGGATATATACGTTCTTGTGTCAGTGATGGTTAATAACGAATTAAACTATTACCATTTAAAGTAAAACGTTAATTTGAAATAACTTTAAAAAACCACACCATTACTCAGCTGAAGAATAATTTTAACACTAGAGCAGTGTGTCAAACTATTTTTTTATTAAAAAGCCTACACTGAAAAATTGAAAATACTGAGTCGTCTCATTCTTTAAAAAAAATTAATACTGTCACCATTTTTAAATTTTTAAATATCTAAACTCCTTATGATTAAAAATTAGAAACCTTAGAATAAATTCAAATCTTAAATATGTTTTCTACTTTTACTTTTTCTCGACCCCTCGATGAAAGAAGTATTGTGATGGTCAAAAAATCTAACTCAATATTTTGATCAATGTCGATGTTTCATGACCCCTCGAAAAAGAAGATAAGTGACTTTTACGATGCCATGTGTCTGTCTGTCCGTCTTTCCGTTTTTCATCCTAGAGCTGAAACTATTTTACAGATTGGGTTAAAACTTGATACAAATGGTTTTAATAGGATTCCCACAAGGATTTTTTTGAATTAAATATCTAACTCTAAAATTAGGAGTAGTTTACTGAAGAGAACAAAGAGAAAAAATAGTTTTTTAAAAAAATATGCTATTATTATATAACTATTTTAATTAAATCTTGTATCTAGACACTATTTAATATTACAAACAAAATGAGAAGCATCATTTCATCATGAAAACTACTTTAAGGGTACTTTACATAAGCGGAAATTCCCACTTTTAATCATATCTCCACAACAATTTGTGATAGGAAATAACTTATAATAGTAAAGTTGTTGTAATACTAAAACCTAAAAATATTGTTTTTGAACTATATTTTTATCAAACTAATATTTTCCAAACAGTAAGGAAATATATATTTTATTATGGGCGTTGAAATGTGAAATTGATTGATAGGCTCTTTTGTGGACAGAGACGTTCCTCTTTTCTAAATGTACTTGTAACAGTGTATGTTATATCGTGTATGCTCTTTGGTGGAAAATTTCTGCTACAATGTATGTTATCTTGGTTCATAAATCTTACAAGATTTTAGGATGTCTTTATTTTAAGATAAAATAGAGATAATTATGTACGTTGCATGGAACTATTTATTTTCAAGAAATTCGAAACTTTTTTTACATCCAAGTTGTGGGTGTTAGTCTTTAAATCTTGTGTCAAAGTCACTTACATAGTTAATCGCAAATGCATCCCCTTAATTTGTTATCTCTCGGCTGTTTTGTTTATAATTATCAAATAAAACGGCTGTTACCACACTTATGTTTAGTCAAACATTGTCTGGATTTAATGTGAAAATTTAAGCATTTTTATGAAGCAATCTCTGCTGTGTCAAGAGTGAAAATTTGGGTACACTAACCTCACTTGCTAGATTTCCTCCAATAACTATCAATTTATAAATGCCAAATGACGTATTTCTATAACTGTTATAATGAGGTGAATGGTAAGTTAGTTCACCAAAAGTTTCTGGGGTCGCATGTAATCATGTATCAGACCACACGTGGCGCATGAACCCTAAGTTAGACGTGCCTTTACTTGTGTGATAAGAAACCCACCCTTGTAGTAACCATATAGATAGATATATGCGTTTGTACACCCCTTTTACATCGAAAGATAGCATGCTTACTTTACTTAGTTACTATATTATGTAGCTTATAAGATAGACGCATAGTATATTCAGTTATCGCAATATCTACCATTAGGAATTGAGCTAGAGCTAGCTAGCTAGATCTAAAAACTCCTTCCTCAAAAACTTTTGGTCATAAATACGATTTTATTTTAGACTCAAATAAAACAAGAGTTTCCGTGAAATTATATTTAAAAAAAAAGGATTTCATATCATCCAACGTATCTGTGAAATATTGTGGGTCCGTGTTGGGCAAAGTACAAAGACTGGCCACGTTGTTAAGTGAAGCGGGACGAGTTGTATTAATCTTAGCGGTATCTCAATACGAACAAGGACAAACACCCACATCCATTATTTGCTCTGTTTACCACCAACTAATACCAATTAAACTTTAAGGAGAGTGTGACGCTCTACACCCTCCCTCCCTCCCTGCTGAAGATTCTATCCATCTTCTCAGTAACGGTATTTTGAATTCTGGTTGCTACTAGTGAGGAACACCATGGATTAACAAAGTAAGATACAACTAACACTATTGCAGTCTGGCTGCTACTAGTGAGGAACACCATGGATCAACAAAGTAAGATACAACTAATACTATTGCATACTGGCTGCTACTAGTGAGGAACACCATGGATCAGCGAACGTAAGATACAACTAACACTCTTGTATTCTGGCTGATACTAGTGAGGAACACCATGGATCAACAAAGTAAGATACAGCTAACACTATTGCAGTCTGGCTGCTACTAGTGAGGAACACCATGGATCAACAAAGTAAGATACAACTAACACTATTGCAGTCTGGCTGCTACTAGTGAGGAACACCATGGATCAACAAAGTAAGATACAAATAACAATATTGCATACTGGCTGCTACTAGTGAGGAACACCATGGATCAACAAAGTAAGATACAACTAACACTATTGCAGTCTGGCTCCTACTAGCTAGGAACACCATGGAGCAATGCTCGTTAAGATACCAGGGGTATAAGCATGGAAGAGGAGGGTTGATGAGGGGTATATATCCTCCCCACCCTCCGAAATATAACATAATCAAAAGCACAAGAAGTTCCAACACACAAGATATAACATTAAAATTTTTGTTAGTATCTAAAATTGTCCTTTTGAAAAATTTTCGTGATATTATTTATCTTTGTTTATTGTATAAGATCTTTCTACCCAAGTTCTGTTGTGTATTTTCAGGCTTTAGTATAGGATTTCATATATCACTACCCTCCTGTGAGCTAATATTTGCATGTAATTATGTTAAATAAGTAATCATTAAATGTTATCTAATTATATTTATGTTTATGAATAATTGTTTCCCCTTCACATAGTTGTAAATTGCTCTACTTTACCTAATCAAGGAGTTGAGAAGATAATAAAGTCACTGTATGGATTAGTATTTTTGAGAAGATAATAAATTCACAATCTAGATTAGTGTTACTAATTATTTATTTTAAGCACAGTGTCTTAATACCCATTCATGCTATTTCAGATGTAAAAATTAGAAATGTTTTAAGAATAATGAAGGTAGAATTTAGAGGGTGGAAAACCACATAGGAAAAACCCCCCTCGATGCACACGACACGAATTTAAACTCCTATTTCTTTATGAACGGCAGTCTAGTCTAGTGTTAAAGTGACGCCATAAACTATTCGAATACCGAAGTGGGTGACACTGTTATTTTCAAACAATTTTTGACGCGCTACTCTCATGTTAGACTAGACTAGTCTCCCACAGACGGGAAGCTCGGAGTTCTATCCTGATCAGGTGCAACGAGTGGGGTTTTTCCCTAAACAATTCTTCACTCTCTCTCCATTTATATGTAGGTACACTTCCTCTAAATTATATCTTCCTAGCACATTAGTGTTATTAGTTACATAAGCATACAACCTGGACGCTTATTAATACGTGGTGCTATAAAAAGTATCATAATCATAAAGAAGGTTGAATTTAGCGAAAATGTACCCACAATTTGAGGAGGACGACTATAAAACAATTCGGGAAATAACTCCATGACTATAATTAGTATAACTATAGGACACACTTAAAAACCTCAACCCACATCATAACTCAACACTTAACTGAATGTATGGATCTTATAATTAAGGCATTATGGCAAAAAATGTTAACATTCAATACTATTTCTATCTACTACTGAAGGAATGCTGTTATAAAAGGATTTGGATAGTTAAATGTGAAAGAAATGTCTTACATTGGTTTGAGCATGTTGAGATAATGAATATAGATCGAGTTACGAAGCAAATATATGAAGGTAAAGTGTATAGAACAAAAAGGAAGGGCTAGGCCATGCGAGATGGGGTTAAATGTTGTAGACGAATGTGTGAAAAAGATAAATATTAAGAGTTTTAAGAATAAAAGCGCATATATGACTCGGTTATTGGATAATGTTGAAGCAAGTGAAGGGAATATGCAAGGTTAGAAAGTGCGGATAAAGTTAGTGAGGATGGATTAAGTACTGTGCTATTGTTTTTAAAGACATATGCACAGTTTATGGTCCAATCTGTAAAGCAATAGCGTGATTATGTTTGTATGCTATTCCATTATTCCATGGCTGCAATTTAGCTGCTGGGCCTATATATTCCATTATGGTTATATATTCAAGAAGGGAAGGTATACCTTATCCTTTGCTCCATGGTAGTTTTATATTCAAGACGAGAGTTTTGCCTTCTTATTTTATCAATGGTATCCATACACTTAGAAAAGAGGCCATCCCGTTCCAATTGTTCCATGAGGGCCATTAGTCAGGAAGTCGTGCTAACCACAGTACTAGTAATAGAGGCCTCCCTGTCCTGGCTGCTCCTTGGTAGCCATGTATTCAGGAAGTCGTGCGTTCAGTTCATGCTGACGGTATCAACCCGTTGTGATATACTGAATCTATCCACTTAAAAAGCTTCGGGGCTTGACCACAAAATTAATTATCGGTCTTGGACGAAACAATAGGATTTGAAGCGAGTGAGATGATGTAATCTTTTGTTATCCTGTTTGGCAACCCTACGACAATGTGATAAACATGGTACCAATATTTCATGGGTATATCCCCTATTTTCATCTGCATTGTATTGCATGCGTCGAGGACAATAACAGATTGTTGGGTGACAGTAGAAACAAACGAAACGATTAAGACTAAAATGGCGTGATTACAAGACTCTGATTTAAAACTTAGCTTTCAATTTAACATAGTGCTACTTGGGCAATTCACATTCTCAGTAACTGAACACAATTTTGCTAACACATTTGATTTTTTTAATATATAATTTGATTTTTTATAGTAAATAACTTGAAAAAAATTGGTAAAATTATGTATTTGTTGTGTCCCCTTAGTTATGAACAAATTAAATTGATTTGGCAAGAGAAATACGAGTACTCTTTCATATACTAATACAAAAATATCCTTACATGAGCCATATAAATTCTGTTCCTAAGCATTTAAATCGATTGAAATATGAGATATTTTGAGAAATATTTTTTAATTGCAGCCCTTAATGTTTTCTTCATTATCATGTTCACCGATCCAAACACAGAGATAATATCGTGTTTTTTTAAAGCTATTACACACTGTATTACATATTTGATTTTTGTAACTACAATTATTTTTAAAATATTTTATGATTTTTTAAACTAATTCCTAATAAATGTAAGCCTATCTCTTAGCCAATAATTAAAAAATAAGTAGATGTATAACTCACCAATAATTTTTCTTTATTTAAGTCTACACTTGTGTTCACGTGGTGAAAGGCATCAATATAGCAATAGACTAAATTTTCGGTGACGGGGATGTTTAGAGTCAAATCTTGGATGGCAGCGCTGGGTGGTTTCTTTTAACACTCTGTCTTACAACTTATTCAGGTTGTACGCATTTATAGACCTACTAATTAACCTAATATGTTAAGGATGAGTAAGTTTGAATTTAGAGGTGGCTTACACTCATTTGCGTCGGGAGAGTGGAAAACCAAACTCAGTACACCAGACCGGGATCGAACCCCTATCTCTCCGTCTTTGGCAGTCTAGTCTATAGCAATAGTAGTATCTTAGACAATGTGACCACAGAAGCGGGTGGGCGTGGATTTCCTCATTGAATTTATCACTATAATTTTCTCACTCTCTCTCTCTCTTCACTAATGCAAGTGTACTTCCTCTAAAATTACCTTCTTAATCCTCACCACATTGACTATTCTGTTGAATAGGTTTTTTCTTACAACATATGAACTATATTTATAAATATATTTATAGATATTCTAAATATAAATGTATGTAAATATATATATGTATACATCACTAATGTAATGTCTCCATTAATAATCTTACATTATTTGCAATATTTAGTTCACAGGACAAAATAACTATAAGACATGCTCTAGATATTTGGATGGCACCGTCATAAAATAAGACAGGGTGAAACAATCTCTAGTACCTGCCGAACACAAAAGGGGACACCAGCTCTTAAAAAGACCCCTCCCTTTCCAAAATACACTTTGTACCAAACCAAAATCTCCAATCTGTTCTGGGGAAACCTTACAGCCACAAGTCCTATACAGCATTGTTGATGGCTGTCCCTCCAAAAACTTTATTTGCATATAGACCTGCAACAGTGACATGCTACAAATAACGACAGGATTTCAAACTCTCCACACAGAGAAAGAAGGGCATAGAAAGAAGAAGAAGAATAAAAAAAAGTAACGTCAAATCGTTACACGCCATCTTTCCCGGTGATGTTTTTATAAAAATGTTTCAATGTTTATACGTGTGAAGAGGGATATTTTCGTCCGGTTTACCTTTAATATCTTTAAAAGGATGCATTGGTATGGAAAGGTGAAGAAGGAGGGGCTTTGGTTCAAGAGAAAGATTTTAAGGGAAGAGGAAGAGGTATTCTTCATTCATGTAAATGCCTTCTAAACGTTATGCAAATGATGTTCCGGTACGTGACTATTCATACACAAGGAGTTGATTAAGTGGACGCTCTTCGTCTCTCTTTCTTTTTCTTCAATTCTCATTTTGGAGAGGGCTTTAAAGGCGCGTATTTTTTTTATTAATATAACACGTAACGTTCTTCAGTGGCCCCCGTGGGAGTCCGTGAGAGGTACGCAGGGCCTAATTCACACGTCAGGTGAGGGGTAAAAAGGGGTGTAAGAGCGCCATACCCCTTTTTGATAATACAACTAGTGTATATTGGGTCTGGAATAGAAGGGAAGTCAAGTTAAGCTGAGCTCCATGCATGGTGCGGCTGCTACTTCTCGCTGATGTATCACAATGGGACAAGTGATTTGTAAAATTAATCACGCATGATGTGTTCTCGTAGGTAGACAAAGGTGTTGGTTGCTCGTTCGATATTTGAAGTAGCAGGGGTCGAGAGCGCTAAGGATGGTTTGCCAAATCTTCCCCGAATTCAGTCTATAGCTTTTCAAGTGGTTGCACGTAAACTACATATATTTTGGAGTTTTTTTATAATCAGGTGTCAAACACAAGAATAAACCTAGCATTTATTTGTTAAAAATTATTGAAACAAATAATTCAAGATTGGAAGATTTTTAAATTTTTAAATAGCTATCTAATATACGACATTGTAATAGGTAGAAATACAGTTTGTAAAATATTTTAAATCAGCTGTGTAGACTTTAGATAATATTTTAAGTGAACGTTGATAGTAATTTATTAAATATTAGTTTTAAGATTTGCTTTCAAACAAATATTTTAATATTAATTCTTTGAATAACTGTAGCTCAGCCCCGACATTTGACAGCTCATCCAAGTAGTTTTGTAGCTATTATAGTAAAAACTTTAAATTTATCGTAAAGTATATTTTTAAACTAACACTTGTTTTTACTCAGTAAATAACTCAATAAATAAAAGTTTACTCTCTTAAATTTTAAATAAGATTTTTGCAAAAGTTGAAAGTTTGTTTGAAAGTAAAGCCCTTTTTATATATGGATTTGAATATTACACATAGCTAAAAATATAATGTCAAAATTATTGGATTAACACTGGTCTGTTGAACCACACATTTCAACCGTCCCTCAAATAATTCCTTTGTTAATTTTCTATTGGATTCGCCGGTCAACCTTTTCATTCATTATACTTCTCTGAAGTCATGTCGAGTCTTATTGTTACCATGTCATTAGCAACAGTAGGCTTGGTGGAGAGGGTAAATGTTTCACAATAGTTGTTACCCCTGACAGAGGATGAGTTAACCTGCTACAAGATGGCGTCGTGCGATGACGTGAGGCCACTTCCTGTGTTCTGAGAGTCACCGAGGGGAAGGGGGGCGGTCCTTGATGATGGAAGTGGACTGTAAAATCTCGGATCTTGTTGCAGCTGGCAGAGAAGGGGATCAGGAGAGGTTAAGATCTATAGGTGAGGTTACCACATCACGTTATAAAAGACATACACAAGTCGTGCAAAAACCAGTTGATACGCTATTTTTACTATTACTTTTTTTTTCAGAAAATCTGCAAACATATATTAGCCGGATTCTTTCACCTAAGCAAGCTTATGTGCAAAAAATTTACTACTTGTTTTTGTGAAAAATACACCGCTAAATGCATACAAAGGACTTGATAAAAACAAGAAGTATGTGTGTGAAAGAATTTTGCAAACAGGTTTTATTTTGCCATTCCCAACTTGAATTGTGTTTCCTAATGTGTTTCATATGTTTTAAGATATGTCTCAACATCCTTAATAATTCGTAAGAGCTGGATTATGAAAATAAAAGTTCATTCTCAACGGAAGAATGACGATGAATAGATTATTTAAACATGGGGTCCATAGATGCTGTGTAGATTCATTCAACTAAAATGTTATAAACTAGTTTCACTAACTTTTTTACATCTCAATACATTTACCAATGATAAGGGAAAATATTTTTAAATTCCTATTCATTGACTTTCTCAACCCAAATTATATTGCTTTTTAATACATAATATTGTATTTATTATTTTAAATCATCTTTAAATTTAGGATTTTTTGTTCCTATAAATTGGGGTCTAAACAAAAATAAAACTTTTAGAGTCTTGATGTTTTTAAATTAATGTAGAGAGTATTATAAAAAATAGCTTTAGAAGCATCAAACCTGTGCGTAAGACAAAGTATATTTATATTATATAAATAAAAATATATTGTAATAGTATTAATATTTTATCAAATTATAGATTTTACATTCTATTTAAGATAATAATCACAACTTAATCTTTTTTGACTAAATCCCATTCCGATAAAATCACTTTGTTTGGAAAACTAGTGATTTATTTGTTGATAACACCGTACAACTTCATACTATTTATTTACACTATATGACCAAGAAACCTCTTAGAAAACTTTTTATAATATTTAACTTGCTGACCAAAGCTATGATGGGCAGCTGAGGTTAAAATTGTAGGGCCCATTTATTAACAAGCTGAATTATTTAGTTTACCTAATAAAGATTTACAATATAATATCACCATGTAAGCCATCAAAACATAATTTTAATCAACAATATTAAAATAATAACTGTCCTTATAATCTAGGATTATGTTATATAATTTCGACAAAATATATTTTTTGGTACAAGTACAGGGCATATGTTTACATAAAATTGAAATTTTGACTAATAATAAATGTTTCATAATCTTTATATTTTATAAAATTTGAGAAATAAATATATTACATAGTGAGATTGATTTGGTTCCTCTGTATAGAAACTTGATTTTATTTTTTTATTTATTTTCCTAAAATATTTAGTGTTTTTTCACGTGGCCGGATCTTTCACCGAACCCGTTAAGTATGTATTTAACATCTAACACAATCGTTCACTATTTTTATTACTAAAAAAATATACTATCCTTTGTAAAAAAAAACAAACTACCATTTACTTCGCAATATTCTCCTGTGTCTAAGCAATAATCTCCCAGAAACTATCAGCTGGCAACACATTGCACTTTATTGAAGAGCTTGAGTAGTAAATCACAGGGCAAACCACAGGCCTAAAGAATATTTATTATCATATAATGATCCGTAAAAGGTGAAAGATTATATTATGAGGCAGCTGAAGCCCTCGAACTGTGTTACCTTCTGATTGATCGTCGGCCGCAGCCGATACATGGCCTATACCTACGGAACCTTGCGATAGAACATCAAGAAACACGTTAACATCAAATTACAAAACAAATGTCTATATTATTAAATTAGCCAAAACTATATAAGTTAAATACATAAATATAATAAGTTTAGTTATAGGATTATCAACATCGGTGGGCATGCAGACTAAGCGTCAAGCGATTTTGAGTCTAGTTTGTTTCTGATGGGGAATTCAAAGTTCGAATCTCATCTGTGGGATATATATATATATATATAATTCTAACCGCCTCATCTTTACCTTAGTAAACTAATTTAATACGAATAGATCAAACAGGTAGTAAGACTCAGATAATAAAAAAAAGAAATTAAATCATGTCAACAAATAAAATAGTTACAAAAATTACACAAACAGTTTATAAAATCTCACATGTTTATTTATGATCACAATACTTTCTAGTATTGGATTATAATTATATTGCCTGATAGATTTTATGGTGCATATGTTATTGGCTGTAGCGGTGTTTTAACTACGTGTCAATTAGTCTTACACAGACGTTATCGTTTATGGATAATACCGTATCTTTAGACTATGGGCGTTTATTTTGTTTGAAACTTTTAACTTTTCAAACAACCTTTATGTGCAAAATTCCAGAGGTTGCACAAATATAATAAACTATTTACATAAATATGTGGTGACGTGGACTAAGTTCCATACTCTTCTGGTCCGGTTTTTTGGTGACAGGTAGGACGGGGGTCGAATTCCGCCAAGGTTTACTGTGAGTTTTTACCTAAATAATTTCATACAGTCCTGACGTCAAGAAAATAAAAATAAAGGTAATATTTGTCCTTACTATTCAGTTTGATTTTCTTGTATACTGTATAGTAAAATTAGGCATACTGTAAACAATTATATAAAAAATTGTACTTGAATATTTTTAAATAATTTGTTGTCAACTTCAATGTTTGAACAAAATGCTGTACAACTTGAACGAGTAGTGGGACCGGTTGGTAGAATCATCATCACACACACATATCAACCTCTACTGATGGTTAAGTCTTTGATAGAGATAGAATTTCAATTTGATTATCATTAACTGGAGGATGGAATTTAGATCTCAAATAAATGCACATTGTTTTTATTCCATTTAAGGCTAAATTAATCCTACATGTACACACTGATCATTTGAATGAGATGGTAAATAAACGAATTGATTCTTTGTAAATAATTTTTATTCTAAATACATATCGTGTTTAATAGAAGATATTTATAAATAAAATACAATGTTTTTTTCTGTTTTTTCATAAGCGTGTCTTACTTATCTAAACCATACGCTTATTAATTAAATTATTGGGGTAGAGATGAATAGGCTATAATTTAGAGAAAATGTAATCGAATTTCCGTGATGGGTAAACCATTCAGGAAAAAATACCCTCGATACAACCAACCGGGATTTTAACCTCACTCTTCTCACCATAAACAAACTATAGAGTTATTTAGCCTGACATTTAGTTCACTCGCTCATACACACGAGTAACTATCAAGTAGTTTATTTTATGATCAAGAAATTCCACTCTCTATATTGTCCTTCTAGAGGGATCCGCTGTGGCCTACATATGTAAGGATACTTGTGTTGACGTGTCCTCCACCTATACCTACTCGATCCAAGGATGACAAGCTCCTGATGTGAACGTGACTACGCATGCGCAGTGTAGACTACGTTAGACGGATCTGAAGCACCGTTCAGAACGTGGCTTGTAGAAAATAGATATGAGGGTGGTTTAGTTCAGTAGCGGATCTTAGTGGGGAGGTGGGAGGAATGGGGGCGATCCCCCCTCTCTTCGAGCATGGAAAATAATACAAAAATAGTGAAAACAATACCTTAATGTTGTAAAGAATGTCTGACTGATAACTAATTAACAAACACCTCCCTCGTCCTATCTCCCACATGACTTAAATCTTTCAACTTAGCTCTAATTTACAGAAAGGCAAGTGGATTGGAACTAAAACACTCTGGTAATTATCTCACGGTCCCTACATTCCCACCTCAACAGGATCAAAAAGTAAAATTTTATCTTACCTATACTGTTTCCGCTCATCTTGTACTCTTAGATCTTAGAACTTAGATCACAACTATTCATAAATGATGAGGTAGCGTACATGGTACAAACTAATTACTAGACAATATTGGTTCTTTCTGTGCAGCTAGTAATCTTAGTTATAGAAGTGGTTAACTTATATAGGGGAGACTGTGACGCTTCACCCTCCAAGAGGGGCGGGTGACCATCCTCAGCCTCACCTGCTGACGGGGGAGTTCTTCATCCCCCTCTCGACACGCGCGGGGACGTGCAATCGATTCGATCAGCCGGTACTCGCAGGAACCCTGACCCTCCTTTCAGCCTCCCACAATGCCCCTCGTCGCAGAGATACACCGACTGATAGTAGGGGATCGTGCCGTCGACGTACTTGAAAGTGGATACGGAAAGGTTCCACCGCTAGTACGAAGAGGGGGTGCTACTCCAGTGTCTGGATTCACTAAAAGGACAAGTAGGTAGCTAGCTCAACCTTTACAGATACACCTTGGACCACATTCCATTAAACAAAGCAAGCTCAGTTTTAGAGTAAATCTGTGCCGCTTGTTTTCACCCATTTAAGATTAAATCATGCCACCCCTATCAATTAAAACGGTGATATATTATAGTAATGTCTTAAAATACACTTATATAACTGTACCACAATGAATGATGAGGGAATTAAAATCACATTAGATCTTGCAATAACACAATTTTCTTCAATCTGGATTTAGATATAGATGTAATAAAATGTATGCCTTACTTTGTATTGTTGAATTTTACATTCATGTAACACAATGGAATTCTTTTATTTATCTGAGGAATAACCTGCTTCATTGGACGAATAGTCTAAGGCGTCAGACTAGACAAGCCTGCTGATGCAGGGGAAATTGAGATTTTAATTCTGGTCAAGTCAATTGAAGGTATATTTTCCTGAGTGTTTTCCCACTCTACTTCCACACAAATTTTGGTATATTACCTCTAAAATACTTCCTTTCTCATCACTACCACACTAGAGTAATTATCAATTATGGATATAGCCTGAACAGATAGTAAGATACGCTGATAAAGAAATTGAGGACTATTTCTCTAGATCCACAGAAGTATTATTTTATACTAAATCCAAAGACATCTCATCTCAAAATATGGCGTGTAGGTATATTTTTAAAACATGTTTTAAAGTTTATATAAATGTTTTATTAATGAAAAAAAATCTTTTAACTAATTACATAAGTAGTTTATATTTAATAATATCGTTGATTTAAAAGCATTTATAAAAAATATGCTTACACTATATTAGTTGCTAACTTATAATAAAACTGTTTGGTAAATAATATTAATCTTGTCTTTCATTTTCACTAAAATTTTTAAATAATTAAGTATTAATAAGTACATTTTCCTCATGGATTGGTCAAAAAATAGTTCAAATGAAGATGTTCTCGTTACGTTTGCATAATTCTTGCCACCAGTTTGCTAATTGTTTAATAGGGGAACAGAGAAAATAAAAAAGGTGCATGTTAGGGAGAATCTTGGGTGCAAAACATGCGCCATTTTATACTTGCGTCGGAGAAGATATGTACACTTTAATTAATTCAATCCTAGTGCTTTAATTTACATATTTATAGGTCCCAAGAGTCAACAAATCTCCCGACATACGAACAACCAGAGGTTCCGGGTCAATTCAAGAGTGAATGGCTGACCTTCGACTCTAGACTATAGAGTATAATAAGTCTATACTTTTATTTTACCACTTCCATTCTCTTGCCACATTTACCTTTTTGCTTTTATAAAACGAATATACGAGAGATATGGAAAGGACATGAAAGAGGAAAACAATTTGGTATGGACCTTCTCTTCGGGTGGAATGGAGTATAATATTTTTTAATGTAAATTTTGTACAGTTTTTATAGCTAAAACTTATTTTGGCCAAAATAAATACAATATTGCTTCAGTGACTACACGTTTAGTATAATTATATAGGCCCTACGTTTAGTAGTAATCTGATCTATAACTAATTTATCATAAACATTTTGTAATTTGAAAAATATTTAATTTTCATTTAGTAAGTTTCTGTTTAAATGTCATTAAATGCTCATGACAGATATTCAGAACTGTTGAAATAATGAGTAGTAGAGTTTTTATTTATCACAAAGTATTTCGGGTTACACGCATATATAATATCTACTTTAATGAGGTAGGTTTGAGATGGGAAGCATTCTAGAAGTAATCTACCCGCATTTGCGTGGAAGAAGAGAGTAAATTTTGTTTAGGAAAACCCACACTTAGTAGACCCAACTGGGATCTGAACCCCAAACTCTACGTCTTCAACAGGCCATTCTAACAATAGAGTTACGCCTTAAACAAATCGGCCACTGAAACGGGTGAAAGGCACATATTTTCACCTGTTACCCCAATTAGATTCAATATTTTAACACTTAGTGACAACAAAACTAACCATGATGGCTTCATAGTAGAGCATTGAAAAATGAAGTCGTAAGTCCTGGGTTCTACTCCATGCTCACGCTGTCATTTTTCACCAAATTAATTATGATTTGAGGGTCAGGACTTTTCACAGTAATAGTGTTCGTATAGTATGTAACTATACATTTGATTTAAATTCAGGGATAACTTGTATTCTAATTTTCTTAGGAAGAACCTTATTTGACATATATAAAAGCTATTAAATCTACTTCCACTTACTGTCCTTATACTTCAGGTCACTTGATCTGCAGCGTTCACTTATCAATATTTATAAAATAATACTAATAATATAGTAGCAAAACAGTTTTTTTAATGTTTACCTATCCAAATCTTACTATATCTAATCGAGTTACGCATATCATGATTCCAAGCACTTAAAATATTTGTCCTTTAAAATTGTGGAAGCTCTAATGCAATAAATTAACAAACCAGTGTATCTTGCAGGTATAGCGTTAGACTCCGCTGACCTGTAGAAATTTTATGCTCTGTGGATTGTCTTTGATAAACGGCGCATATTTAGTTTAAAGATATTTATAGTTTCAGTTTTCGGGATGGTTCCTACACAAGAGGTGTTTGTTCGCGAACCAAGGAAATATGTGTAATTGATTATATCATATTTAATTTTGGTTTGTATTAATAAAATATATTGGAAATGTAAGATTATGAATGAATTACGAACTAAATGGAATTTTAAAATAAAGTGAAATTTTTGGGTAATATTCAAGAATTCATGTTTGACAAGTATTATAAATGGATAAATCCTCAAACATTACACTTTCCATCATATAGCTGTCGGAATAGGAAGGTATAAAAGACAATGAGCTTTGTTTCCTCTGTACTTGTATGTTTGTAAAATACGCATTCCTGTTGATACAATATAATTAACTGGAAGGGTTGCTTTGGGAGGGGTTAGCCATTGATTCTGAGACAAATATTTGAAAATCAATATTGAGTTCAGCAGGATGCGACAGTTTAGTTTTTAAAGGCATCGCACGTGTTTTAATTTATATTTTATAAAGTGCTTGTTTGATTTGCTCATGTGCATTCATTACAACTTTTTGTTAATATTTTAAGCCGATCTAAGACTATTTTTAATAATCATTAGCTCATCTATAGGGCTTTTTTTGTATGTCATCAAAGTCCAAGCCCTGGTAACAAGTACGCCGTAGGGTGTATTACCTAATCTTGTAGATGCTACCTGACAGGAAGTTTGATCAATAAATCTCAAGCAGGTGTTGGTTGATATCTGGCCTCACCTCCTCCTCCTATCTATCAAGTATCAGGTAGTCTCTCGCACGAGGCACGCCGCGTCAATAGCCCTGAGGGCCGCGACTGCTGAATGGCCCCCATTATATCCGCCCCCCCCCCCTTCCCCAGCCTCCCTCAGGCAGCACGCTCTCTACCTGTGCAATATTGGATCTCCCACACAGCTGCCCTCGTAGAGATTGTCATGTAGAACAAAGCAACTCTTTGATCTAACTAGAACTCAATACAGTCACTAGTGGAACTAGCTCAAGACAATAATTAGTGGGACTAGCTCATTACAGTAGTTAGTGGAACCAAATCAAGACAATAATTAGTGGAACTAGCTCATGACAATAATTAGTGTAGCTAACTCAAGACAATAATTAGTGGAACTAGCTCAAAACAGTAATTAGTGGGACTAGCTCATTACAGTAGTTAGTGGAACCAACTCAAGACAATAATTAGTGGAACCAACTCAAGACAATAATTAGTGTAAATAGCTCATGACAATAATTAGTGGAACTTGCTCAAGACAATAATTATTGGGACTAGCTCATGACAATAATTAGTGGGACTAGCTCATTACAGTAGTTAGTGGAACCAAATTAAGACAATAATTAGTGGAACTAGCTCAATAAAATAATTAGTGGAACTAACTCATGACAGTTACTGGAGGAACTAAAAACCGTATCTAGTGAAATTACTATTGAAACTACATTAAAATAACAACTATTAGAATTTATTAAAAATAGTGACTATGTTATAATCGCCATAAATGAAAAACCTCTTATATAATTTAAAATACTTAATAGATGTAATATATTGTCACTCTTGACAGATTGTGGATAATGTTAGTATAAATATGGACTAATGCAATTTTGTCAATGTCTGCTATTATAAGTTGTTATAATTATTCTGTGTCTTTTTAATAGGTCGTGTTATGGTGATTCGATTATAATTGACCTGCCTTGAGAAAGTAACTATTGGAACAATTTTTAGGTATCATTCTAGACATAGCTTGCAGAATTCCTTCAAAACAGTTTCTAAAGATATTTCTAAAGTTACAGCTCGTTTCCTTTTTTTGACATACCTTTTTTTTTTACCCTAGAGTTATTATTTAGTAGAATTCTTTATAACCAAGCAAAAATCGAACTACATAAAATTATTTTTAAAAATAAATTATTTCTATAATTTATATCATCTTTATATAATATTATGACAATAACTAAAGTATATTTCTAGAAAAATCCGTCCAGACTTCCTAAAATGAGTTCTGACCATTTTTAAAGAGTCACAAAAATAATGTAAGCTAATAGAGAATATTTTACTTGTTTTTAGAAGGTTCATAACTGCCATTCCCATGATTATACCGCAATCGGATGATATTTCCCGTTAAGTAGTCCATGCCCTTAGGGTGTATTCCTAACGGTTTTCTAGTAGCGTATTAGTCCAATCTTAAACTAAACTAGTTTTTTCAAGCACCGCTTCTTACTACGCGTTAGGGTTATGCACCTATGTACTAATTACGCTAATGGTTTTAAGGTTTTGGTAGGTTATATTTAGAGAAAGTGTACACACATTTGCGGGGATAGAAAGTGGAAAACCATTTTGGATAACCACACACAGTACACCCAACCTAGATTTGAACCTGTATCTCCCCATCATCGGCAGTCTAATCTAATGCAAGAGTAGTGCAATGGACCCACGCGGCCACCGCAGAGCGTATTAAACCTGTTAATTCTCCACAAGGTAGCCATGTTTATGACCCTCCACACTCCCGAGGCGCGTAGCCTATGCAAGTACGGTCTTTCTTGAGAGCATTATAGTCGTTATTTGAAGTACGTATTTATTAAGTTTTATCTGATATGATAGAATAGTACAGTTACCAAACACAGGCTTTTATCATAATAAAATCTTCAAGCTAACTTAACTTAGAATAAAACAACTAATACTAAACACACATGACTAATCCCAGGAGAAAGTACCTGAATAGGGGAACAATTACACTCGTATACTTAATTTATAAACTATCGTTGACCAACTAAATATTATAAGGATTTGACGACACATCATATACTTTTTTAAATAACATATATTCTATAAGGCATATGACTTAAATATAATAATCTAAGATTCTATCAAAGAGAATGGCGACATTTTAATCATAAACATCAGCTAAAAGTGTAATTGTGTGAAATAAACAAAATGGCTTACAATATGAAGCCACACATATAATTTCTAAATTTTGTGTTTATTTTGATAAACTTTAATGTGCAATTTTTGAATATTTCACTTTTCATTCGATATGCGATTTCCACATGATTCCGGTTCTTCCTCTTTAAGTTCTTATATCAGACAGTTGTTAAATTATATTTCACATCTATTGCACAAAATTTGAAAAAAGTGAAATGCAAAAGCGCATGTTTCATCAAAGACGTCCTAAGATGTTTTAACATATATTAAAAAAATCTTTTATAAAATAAATATGAGATTCTTATTCCGACCTAATAAGTTAAATACGCATGTCAGTAGACTATTCATTCATTTCGTAAACAGAGTGCTAACAAATAGGTTTCCATAGCCACTAAGTTAAAAAAAAAAATAACAGCTTTAATTTAAAAGTTTATATTATGGAGGAATGATCGCTGAGATGGGTTGTGAACATTCAGAAATCCCGCATTATTTAAAAATGGTTTTGTTAAACAATAATACTGTTCAAACATAAATGGAGGCAAAAGGTATCAATATGTTTATAAACAATTTAAAACATTGAATTTGATCTCTTATTACTAAAATAAAACCATTAGAAAATTATATTAGCTAGCTTTTAACAACGTTTCACGCAATAGAGTTGCAATTGAGAGATTAGCGTTAACAGTTAGAAACACATAAAGCGTTAGAATGAATATTTAGGATTGTTTTATTGGTTTTTAAACTTCAAAACTGTTGTATTATTAAAAAAGAATGCGCGTGTAGTGATATTTCTCTTCGTGTAGGAGGTGCCCTTAAATAATCTTTATTAGAACCATATTATCTGCATTCAAGAAAAATATCAGTCAAAATTCAACCATACATCTATTTTTATTATGAATGAATAATTGGAGCACTTTTTAGAAAGTTTAAACATATTTTTCACGGCCAATGATGATAAAATTCTACTAGTTTATCAGATGAGCTTTTTGATATCATCTAACAAAAATGACAGCTGCAGATTACATTAATTAATGCATGAATGCGTAAAAGAATCCAACTCCTTAGGTTATTCGGTAGCGTGTCTGTCTACTGTGCTAAGGGTCCTGGGTTCAATTCCTAGCATGGCCAAAAATGTATCATTGATGAAACGTGGGTTTACACTATCACAGTGATGAATTAACGACCAGTGGCTGGATGTTGTGCCTGTCCTAGTCTTATGTTAGATTATAGGGCATTTGAAGCTACGACAGGCCTAGCTGGCTGATAGTGAAAAATATATTACTTAAATAAAAAAACACCCATGGCACAAAGTGGAAGCAGTAATGGATGTGAAAAAACGTGAAATTAGGTCTAGTGTTTTTTTCTGTCAAATATGTCTATTTGTTAGTAAACTTGGGGTGTATAGACAGTATACAAAATCAAGGGAACTTAAACCACTCAAACTGAATGACCTTGAAAACATCGCAATACTTTTGATCAACGTTCATGGAAAATATTGCTACCGGCCAGAAGCAAGTTTGAGGAAGAGGAACTCTGCCGATGGCCCCGCGGTGCACCCTTAAGATCCATCAAGGTCTCACATTGTCCGTCACGGGGCCCCATCTTACCTCTGCCTTTCAAACCCAACGGCGCAGATACCATGCCCCCTACCCCATTTTCTTTGCATGGCTAAACTCTCTTTTAGATCCGTACCTTTGCACCTGCACCCAAAAAACCTCGTCGCAGGTTCCCCTTTTCGTCCAAAAGAATTACGCCAAGAAAAGATCGAACTATAAGAAAAAAAGATTATTTTTCTCCCTTCCTTCTTAGAGGAATAGAAGGCAAGAGAATTCTTTTCTTTTGATGTGAGCTGTTTTATTCTGTCGGAGATCCTTGGTTTGAAATATTGCAAGCGTGGCATGATGTTTTCTGTACCTGTGGTTTAACTTTGCTCGTTGCTTAAGGAACAGATTTCTACTTCTATTCACACACACACACACACCTCGCCCTGGAATTGGAATGTGTACGCGTGCCGTAGGCGTATCACCATAAACGGAGTGTTTGTTAAAGGACCCATGTGAATTCTCGCACATTTATGTTTCTTGTTTCTCTCCTTACACAAGAAGATGAGCTGCGAGAAATTCAACTTAATATTAGTAAAACGTAATTGATGTTAACATCCAATCAAAACGTTACAGCCTACAGTCGATATTTTCATAGAAAACTCTTTTTAAATAATTCAAGAATATTTATTTGAGGCAAAAATTGATAATGTCTCATTATTTTTATTTTAAAGGCATTTATAATGTGTATCAAAAGTGACAGGAATATATCACGTTACTTGATGTGAGAATACTTGAAATTAGATCTAGTAAATTCTCTGAGTTGGATTAAGTTATATTTATGAACATAAAGTCCGTTTACCGTAGGAATTGTTTTCTGAAAGGCTTTTTTCCCTACCAGAAATCTATTATATAGTAGGATACTGGTAGGAAAAAAGACCTTTCAGAGAATAATTCCTACCGTGAATGGAGTAGATTATACATAGGATCCAAACAACACAACATTCGTCCTCTTTCTCAAGTCCAATTTTGTTAAGAAGAAACTTATTATGCAATTACAAACGTTAACTAAACCATTTTCAAATATTCATGTTATCTGCAACTGTCACTTTTGATAGACAGTAATCATACCTATAGAATATTACTAACTTAATAATAAAGTAAAATACTCTTAATATTGACATCAAAAAATAATGTTTATCTTCTCCAAATGTTTTTCTTACCAAATTTTTGCTATATTTTTGCTATATTTTGGCTGTATTGGGATATATTAAACATTCATGAATACACCTAAACATATAACAAATAAGAAGTTGTTTGAAGTTGTCCTTCTGTGACTGTCAAGTTAACATATTCTACACTTATATTCTTTAAATTGAAAAGTGAAACCTGAATGTGGGAATCAACCCCGGGCCCTATGTCTTAATACGCCAACAATCTTACCACTGAGTTATCCAGGAGTCGTCTCGTACCCGGAGTCATGATATTATGTCACTGTGTCATAATTATGTCATGATATTATGATATTAAGACGCTGTTTAAACCGTACCTATCAAATATATAAGGTTGGCTATTCATTTCATAATATACCACATTTATTTAAAATTAAAATTCCCATTTTACAGATGTTAAATTAAAAACAAAGGTACGGGATTTTTTTCCCCACGAATGATACTCACTTCAGTGGCTGCATGGTCTAATCTCACAGTAGACTAGAACGCTGATGACGGGAAGATCAAGGTTCAAATCTTGGTCAGCTGTACTAAGGATGATTTTTCCAAAATGGTTTTCCACTCTCTCTCTCTCTCTCTCTCTCGACGCAAATGTGGGTACACTTCATATTAACATAACCTTCCTAATACCTGAAACCATTAGCTCAATTAGAATATAAGCGTATAACCCGAACGGGTTGTAAGATGTGGTGCTAAAAATAATAAGAATGAGTAAGTTTGGATTATATAGAAAATGTACCCACATCTACGTGTTGGAAGATTAGGAAACCATTTAGTAAAAGCTAACCTAAATACACCCGAACGAGATTCGAGCCAAGATCTCCCAATTACCGGCATACCAGTCCAACACGAGACTGACACGTTAGTCCATGCAACCAATGATGCGGGTATGTGATGTCTTCTTATTATTATATTATTTACTAGCAATCCCGCACGGCGTTGCCCGTGACTCACTGTGGTATAAGAATTATATAAGTCCACTTCCCACGGTGTCCGTATCTCTGAAACGTAATTTTAAACCAGATAAAGAATTTTTCCTTCAAAGATTTGTTAAAAATAGCCTTATTAAAAAGATAAATAATTTTTTTAAATCAGGCCTTGATGTGCATTTGGACCCCCTTCCATCCACCTATGTTAAAAATCTCAGATCTTTGTATGCCGTAAATTTGGCTGGGAATCAAAGAAAAACAAACACACACAGAGACTAACACTTCCTTTTATTTTTATAGATTAAATATTTTAATCCATTTTCTTGGTTTGTAAATCAAGAAATATTTGGCATGATAGATTTGTTCAGAATTTAACCGACATATAACTTTTATTCCTACCCAACATTGCTAAAGGTGTAGTGAGTGAGTTCTTTGGTCTCCACTCTCATTTGATCACACTTTTACCCCTCTTATACTCACTACTCCTCAAAATTTAATTACAGTTGCATGCCTGCCTTGCTAAATTTAAAATAAATCCTTGGGATAACTCTATAGAAAGATAAAAATTAGGCTTTCATTTAACATTCTCTATTATTTAACTTTAGTTTGTAGATTTGTATCGTAATTATAATGTACGAATTTCCTAGTTAATGAATCTCTTTAAAAAATGCTTTTTTTCTTTAGTAAGTTTTATTATTTATATATATATATATATTTATTAAATGTTTTTGTTCCTAAAACTTTTTAAAATAATATTAATACTGATCCCTTTGAAATTGAATATATATAAAAAGAAAAGTTGATCTTTAGAAGAAGAGATTTCCCTTTTGGGATACATTTTTGATATATGGTTAGTAACTTTCATAGTGCACGTCTTCTAACCACTCACATGATTTATATATTCACACTAATTTAATAGGGCTGAAAACGGTGGAGCTTGAATTAAATTAAACCCTATTTAAGTGAATGTATAGGGAGAACCTACTTAGAAAAGACAATTCAGTACATCTAGCTAGGATATAATCCCCGGCTTCCCATAGCTGGCAATCCAGACCAGACGAGACTGAAAAATCATTAAATACTTTTATTACAATATTTTAGAAATGAAGAACACAACATTTTTTTTTTTTACTTTATTTATGTTTGTATAGGAAAATTTGGCTTACACTTTCTAAACATAGGGATTATATCAGTGTTTTAATTACAGACTACCTTATTATATCCGAGGACTCACATTGTCTAACTTTATGGTATCAATCTTGCAGTAGACTGGATTTTCGGGGATGGAGGCGATATCTTGGTGAACTAAAGGTTTACTTTACATCCATTACTGTTTTCAGCCTGTGGTCTGGGTCAGTTTTTTATTCAAGTCATATATTTTCCTCCTAGCAAATTACTAGGCCTATCATAGCTTCATATGTCTTTAAACCAAACTTAAGACTAGGACAGGCACAACATCCGTTCCCCAGCCTTTAACTCATAACTGTGAAAGGGTGAACCCACATTTCACACATGATAAACTTTTAAGCTATGCCGGGAATCGAACCCATGACCCTTAGTTCAGTAGATAGTCACGCTACTGAATCAGATAAGGTGCCAGATTGAACTAAAGGTGACTTTCCTTCAATTCTTCCCAGGTAAATCTGAATAGATTTCTTATCAATTATACCTCTTTAATTACTAATCAATAAGTGTAGTTAACTGTGATTAGCTTGAAAGAACCGTGTCTGTTAAGTAAAGAAGTTACTAAATCTCCTTTCATTATATATCCATACGTCAACCCCTTCACTCTGTATTTGTACATTTGATAAACTTTTAATAATAGCCTATTGTAACATATTTTTATTGTTGACAGAAAGAAAAGTTTGCACTTTATAAACGTTCCTTTTTCCTGGAACTCTACCATACAGTCCAATTTTCATGAAAAGGTAATTTTAGAAAATACTAACATTTTTTTGGTGTTCAACATTGATACCATTTTACTAGATTATTTTGCTATTTTACAAGAGTCGATAATATATTTCTAAAATGACAGTTTTTACTAGTTCACTAGACGTAATTATCAGTGAAGGTAGATCTATTAGCTTTTCTAGTTATCAGATAAGCTCCATCCCTATGAAAATTGGACTGTAACTACCAACAAGGACGGACATCCTCAAGATGGACATATCTCTGTCCTATATATAACGAGGGAGTATGAAGACAGCAAGGTCGGTGTCGCCTAGCTCCCAGTGGGGTCGGGTACGAGTGAGTCGTGTCGTGGAAAGATGTGACTGCGGAGGAGCCATCTGGCGTTTGTGATGCGTTGACGCCGCGAGACAGAACAATAGCACCATTCACCTCAACTACACATCATCTGCTGGGTAGGAGAGCTTGACTGGCTAGCGTTGTTGACATCCAGAGCAGGTGAGAGCACACGGTACATATAAGCCCTCTCATTCACGTGACCGAAAACACACAACACATCCCCTCAACTCCTTCATACGACAGATCACGTTGGTGATCAGCCGCGAACTTGAACATTAATAGATTATTTTAATATACAAACATAATTAATACATAATCTATAGTATAAAATCTATGCCGTCCGTATCTGTTTATTTTTCCTTACATAGAGTTTTTTCGTACTTCCCAATTAAATGGGTTAGGGGAGGGGTAGTAGCTTGAAATCTCTCCAAAAATATTTAAAAATTTACTTTTCAACGCGGAAGAAAGTTTAAATTTGGCAAATTAATAAAAGTATCACCCATTTTCAATCAAAGTTTAAAGGTTTGAAAATCAAAAAGGGGTCCGGTAAATATATGAAAAGTTAGAGGCCCTTAAAACTGATATACCAATAAAAAATTATATAGTATAGTGTTTTAATTTTGTAAAGCCAGGTGAAAAAAACTAAAAAATACATTAAATAAAGATTATCTTAAAGGGGACACATAACACTATTATTATTCCTTTTATATAACTAAATATTTAGGGATGAAAATAAACCACTTCCGGTGGATTAGCTTGGTGAATCATTATAACCTTTGGGAAATAATTATGTCAATTTATTCTATAACTTTGTATTAATCTAATTTTTCATTTATTTATTTTATAGTTTTCTTAAATGAATGAGGCTATTTTATTATTTAAAATGAGACAAGATCTCTGGCAAGGACTCTCTTAGATATATATTAGTTATTATTATACTACTATAAAGCCACATGGCTGACTCACTCACTGACATTAATGTTTACCCACTTCCAGATGAGTTAGAAACCTGAAATTTGGCAAACTTATAGCTTCTAGCCTGTAACCGACGGTAAAATTCCAAAAAGTTAAAAATTAAAATATTCAACCCCTGAAAAAAATTCAAAACTGCGGAGCAACTTTAAAGTCGGTGCGGACCTTTCTTTGAAAGTCTCTTGTGGCTAAAGGTGACCTGGCGGTCTAGGGGTAAGGTGTCAGACTTTTGTGCTGGCGGCCGGGGTTCAATCCTCGGTCCCGGCACAGATTTATCTGATTACCAAACCCTTCCTTCACCTCTGACAGTCTTATCTTGTGAATGTGGGGAATGCCAGGCCTCCACCGTGGTTCGGATTCCACGTTAAACTGTAGGTCCTCCATTTCATCTCACAATCACCCTACCATTACACATTAGCGTAAGTGCGTATAACCCGAACGGATAGTAAGACGCGGTGCTAATAATAATAATAATAATAATCTTGTGGCTAAACGGTAAGACCTATCAAAAAACTGCTATAGAATTACATTAGCTTACATCAACTTGCAAAGAAAATACACCGGGGGTTTGGGGTCGGAGTCCCCATCGAGATCGTTGAGTCTATTCATATAGCTCTATATAAAAAGAGTTTATTAATAGCTATAAACAGATTAGTACAACTTAATATAACTTGTGTCTATATTTTATCCTTGACACATATAATATTAATTCTAAAAAAGTTGTGGATAATCCTTATGTATGTTATTAATATATATTTTTTTTAGCACCACGTCTTACTACCCGTTCGGGTTATACGCTTTCAGTACTAATTACACTAATGGATTAGGAACTGAGAAGGTTGAATTAGAGGAAGTGAACCCGCATTTGCGTGGAGGGAAAGTGGAAAACCATTTTGGAAAAACCACCCCGAGTTCACCCGAACGAGATTCAAACCTCAATCTCCCCTTCCTCAGTATTCGAGCTCAACATGACTAGCGCGTTAGCCAGCTACGCCTTCGAGGCGGGTCCTTATGTATGAAAAAATAATTATTATTAACATTATATTTAATAACTTATTTCATAGTGAAACATAAAGCTCTATTGTGTAAAATTATTTCCATATTTTATTTTTATAAACCCTCATATACACAACCATCGATTCAAGTAGCCAATCTTACCAATATATTCCTCTCGGTTCGTTTGTCATACTTTCTTAAAGTGAGAATGGTTCAAATTTTCTAGAACTGGAAAAAATCCCTCGGTGGTAAAATAATATTGAGAGAATACGGTGAAAGGTATATTTATTATAAATTATAACTCTCCGTCATTATGATCATTCGAACACCAACATTTGATTGCAAAATTTTAACACGTGTGTTATAAGTTCTAAGTGATCGATTTAAACCATTTTAGTTAATTATAAATATTTCAAAGAAATATAATATTATTAATATATTTTATTTTTATATGTATATAATAATATTAATACTATTATTATTATTATAAATAGGGTCCACCTTTTAAATGATCAAAACCTTACATTGTCAGGTTTGGTTGAGCTTATAGTGTAGCAAAATCTATCTATCTTAAAGTGGTGCACCATTTAGTGAAGGGAGAGGTGGGTTAATTAGGCCCTTCCCTTCCTTAAAAACAGAAAGTTTTAATAAAATACAACAAATATCGCAATAACAAAACGCAATTAAACTATAGCAAACTCACAGACTAGATTTTAGGACTTGGCTTACAGCTTGATTATAAAAAGGCATACCCCTATACCGATTTAAAATGACTAACGTTTTCAATCAGAAAAAATACTGTAGCTTCGATAAAAATAAACGTATGTGCCTCTCAAAGTAAATATCTGGTTGCGTTACCGACGTGTTAAATAGCTTATAGCTCATATTGGCCCTGAATAAACTCTATTAGATCAATGTAGCCTCACGAATCTTTTACCGTGCCATGACAGAGTTGATGTCGGTGAATTACTCAACCAACTTGTCATCGTGTGGGTGATGAGAGTTTGTTCCAGTTTCCGGCCACGCCAGGCACTCTGCCCTTGTGCCTATTGAAGATGACGCCATGACTTGTCGTTGTTGACACATTGCTTCCTCTCTTTGTTTTCCGACGAGACCTAGCGATCACTCTTCACCTTCCATTAGTCCCACGGGAACCCTTGCGGGGACTCTGCAAACATGGTAATAGTGTCATGTGGGAATGTTAAATTTGGTCAAATATTGTCACATGGGTAAGTTGAATTTGGACACACATACTTTGTGGAAAAGCTTAATTTGTTCAGTTACATAGTCTAATGTAAATGTTGAAGTTGGTTTAATATACTCACATGAAAAGCTGATCAATATAAATATACACACATGGAAAAGATTAATTTAGCCCAATATAATCAATTGGAAAAAATTAGTTTATTCAAATATACACAACTGAAAATCAGTTAAATTATTCTTGTGGCCCGAATTCAGCACCTAATATTGCCATAGGTCTCATAATCTGTGCCATTATGGGTTTTTCCAATTACACGGAACTGTGAAAGCTCACCTTTAAGTGTAAGCCGAGTGTACATAACGAAAGTTGGCGAGTACTTGTTATAGATAATTCCCCCTAGCATCGCTGTTTTCATTTAGTTCTCAACTATAATATCGTGATAAAAAGAGCCAGAAAATGTTCACTTCGTTCATTTTAACAGCACCTCTTTAGACCCTTCCCCCCCACTCACAAAAACACATGCGTAGCTATCTATTATTTGCGCGTAGGACGTTTGGAGAACTCTGGGACTATCCTAGGTGAAATACACGGGTAATTTGCGACCATATTGGTCATAGGACGTTTGGCGCAGTTGTGAAAAACTCCTGTTAATCCTACCTTGAGTGTTTTTTTTACTTCTGATTCACGTTTCTAATCATTACATAATGTGCTAGGAACGAGGAATGTTGAATTTATAAGAATTATACCCAATTTTGCGTGGAAAACCATTTGAGAAAATCCACTCTATGATTTATAGTATTTGTAAAAGTTTATCTGCACAGGTATTTGACACAATGAACTATCATTAAAAGTTCAAGGTGCAATCTTCCAACAATATGTTTTTCAAAATGTAATATCACACTTCTTCATATCGGTGATTAATTAATGTTTACTAGACTGAATTACCATTTGTTTGTTTGTCCACGTGCTTCGTGTTTGTTGAGTCACATTAAAAAGGGGGAAGGGGGGAGGGCGCTGTTAAGCGTACCTGTATGATGACTTATTGTTTGTTGACCACGAATTATCTAACACGTAAACAAGAATTATCCCAAGTGAATCTTGAGGACATAATAACAGAGTTTGAAGTGAGTTGAAGATATGTCTCATTACTCATCCAGCTTGGACTCATGTCTCAGTGATAAGCAAAGATGACTACAGGCTTAGGGTTTGATTCCAAGGATGGCTTCAAATTATAATTTAGTAGGAATTTTTATGTAGGAAGCTTCCCAATAACCACGATGTTATTATTATTTTAATTTTTTTAGCATCGTTTCTTAGGCTTACTACCCGTTTGGGCTATATGCTATCTCTGGGATATTGATTTGGGTGTTAATGGTTGTATTAGGTAAAGTTAACTTGACTATAGATTGTGTATATTTCTAGATTATATTGAGAGTCACGGTATTTCAGATGTCAAAACATATCTACAGTAAGCCTAAGCTCTACAGTGGTCTAACTAGAAATTTGTTTTGTAAGATAAAAATTAAACATGTATTGAAGTTATTATTTATTTTCTACTATTTAAAAATTAAGGAGATATTTTAATGTGTATAGTGATAAGGTTTATATTATTTGAATATTATGATATAATGTTTACTTTAAAATGCATCCTATCCATTCTACACATTTTAGTGATATATATTAAAGTCTGACTCCATATGTTATAAATTATATTAATACTATTTGTATTCTAATAGGCAGTAGTGGGGGGAGAAAGGCAGTGGGTAAATAAGTTCCCCATACACTTTCTCACATGACCGCGACATTTAAAAATACAACACATTGTATCTCTGTCAATGTCATTTTATTTTATTTTTAGTTAGATGTTCTCTGAACTTTACTTAATCTTGTAAGTAATACACTTTTTTAAATTGTGTCCTCGTACCCATTTGGATTAAATTAATATATTTATTATGCTAATGGAATAAGGGTGAAAAGGGTTAAATTTTAGAAGATGTGTACTCTAATTTATTTGGAGGGAAATCTGGGAGCAAGCATTTCTACACCCAACTGGGTTCCAAACGACACTACCCCCATCTTCGGTATTACAGTTGATTTTGAGTATGATGCCTCATAAAAATCGACCAAAGAAAGGGATTTAATTGGGGTGAATTTGTTTTGAAATTTTGGATAGTTTTCAAAACAATTCCAAAACCTCAAAAGTCCGACTATTACAGATGCATATATGCAGGTATGAATTACTAAGGACGATGGTTACACTAATTAACATATGCAGAGACTTGCAAGCTGTGTCGTCAATTAAAAGTTTTGGGTTTAAGGTTTGTCAAGGGGGCTAGAGGGTAGATAGCGTCCAGCCGCCCTTCTAGACACACACCCTTCCATCCCCTACGTATGAGAACACCTGGGGGTACATCTGGATCATGACGTGACAATGCCTCTCATAATGAGACGCTGTGTCCTACCTGAGTTCGGTGACCCGGAGCGGCAGCGTTGAGGGAAGGGCAAAGGGTTACAGGGCTTATTGATGTCATGTGAGATAAACTTGCGATTAGCTCCAGTTATTATCTTACAGCTCATACACAGGGTTGATGATTTTGTACTTAATTCGGTAAATAATCTTGTACTCAAATAATGATTCAAGTATTATTGGATGACCAGTGAGGCTGCTTATCTAAAAATATACAACTTGCTTTCACAAATTCAATGTGTTAATACTTGTTTTGCAAATAGTTAAGGTTATAAAAAATATACATTTATTTTTATAAAATGGTTTGTTTATGTGTGTATTAAAATATGAATGTACTATCCCTGTATTTTGGAATAATCCATTATGTTACTCTAACTATAATTCATTCTATATAATACTTCTACCTGATACAGTGGCCACATGGTCTAATGCGTAAAGACAAGACTGACAGGGAAACCGAGGTTCGAAACTCAGTCGAGTGCACTTAAGGTGACTTTTCCAAAATGGTTTTGCACTCTTCCTCCACGCAAATATGAATACACTACCTATAAATTCAACCTTGTTCATCCCTAACTCATTAAAGTTAATTAAAACAACGCCAATCAAACATTTTTCAAAACAAAGATATTTATTTTTACTTTGGTTTGAATAATAATTAAATCACTGTTAAATGTTCTAATGTAATAACCTTGTATCGCTTCAGGGTATGTGCTTGTAGTTCGTACCAAACATCGTTGAAAACAAGGAGCTACTTTATTATAACAATTTATGAATAAGTTTCCTTGAAAGTTACTGGTTTTGCTAATATTAAACATGATATTTGATCGTTCACATGAAAATATCTGACTTTTACTGAATTCAATATTGAATTATGTTTGAAAACATCATTCAATATTGAATTATGTTTGAAAACATCTTCCGTGTTTACAGGATATTAGTAATTAAACAATTTACTTAGGTGGTCACATGATCTAAGAGTCTAAAGTGTCACTCAAGAAATATACTTGAATGTCAATGACGAGGAGATCGTGGTTTGAATACCGATCAAGTGTACTGAGGATATCTTTTCCAAGATTGTTTTCCATTCTACTTCCACGCAAATGTAGGTATGTTTCATGTTAATTCTATATTCCTCATTTCTACTTTATTAGTATGATTAAATTCAGATAGTCCGAATTGGAGGTAAGACGTGTTGTACAAAAAATAATTAATGACACGTTTACTACCCCAGTCGGGGGGCTCGATAACTATTGTGAAACAAGGTAAAGTATGACTTGTTTAGTTATTTCTTAGCTTATCGGATATTTCTCATAGTTTAGACAGTTATAATAAAATCTCATTTTAAAGCAGCTACTGTTAATATGAGTTGTTTCGTTAGTATAACAGCTGTAGCTGCGTATAGCCCGAACGGGTAGTAAGACGCGGTGCTAATAATAATAAATAAAACAGCTGTAGAGAGTAATCTAACATCTCAGTTGCTAAAGTTTCTGTCTTCTGAACTAAGGGACCCGGGTTTGGTAAAAGGAAGGATCTAAAAAACTATCTTTTAATTAGGGCTCATTCCATTCATAGTGAAGAGTTAACTGCAGGAATACTTAGTGCTGTGTCTGTTCTAGGATTATGTAAGTGTGTAAGTCATCTGCTGATAAAATCAGTCTGTTCAAAACATACACTTTATTTACCACAAAATGTTTTAAAATTAAAGGGACTTTCAATAAATAAGATTATCTTAAAATTAAGGAAATAATTTTAATACAAACCTAATTTTCTAGTACCAAATGCACATATTATTTTGATCTCTATAAATGCTATTATTTTTTTCTTCTATTCAATTCAAGCAAACAAACTAACTCTATTTTCATTGTTGCCAATGCACAACTAAAAATCTGTGCCAAAAAGCTTTGTTACAAAATATAATATGGTCAGATTTTCTTAGTAAAAAAAATGGAAATATCAATCGACCTTGTTTTATATCTAAACAACCATGTTCATACAAAGCCAAGACTAGGCTAACTGCGTTTTTCTTATACTACAAGTTTTGAAATATTAAAAAAAAATTCATAGGCATACACTTAAACCTTCTTTGTGTGAGGTTTGAACCTTTTATAAAATGGATTAAAGATTCCAAGGCTCAATACGAAAGTAAAATGATGTTTGAGATGAGACCAAATTAACAAGTAACAATCTATTTTTTATAGAAAGGGGTCGCCACTTAATGTAAAGTAAAGTCTACTTAGTGAGATGGTTCAAATTTATTTATAAACTATGTCTAAGTTTTCTCTTTCATTCGAAATATTTTAAAAAGGCGAGAGCTATTATGGGTGTCAAAGTCGGAGGGACTCAACATTTTAAATCTTCTCACAACCCTGTGCAATAATATTAGTATTTGTTAATTTAGCACCACGTCTTACTACCCGTTTGGGTTATACGCTTATGTATTAACAATGCTAATTGGCCAGGAATTGGGAATGTTGAATTTAGAGGAAATGAACCCACATTTGCGTGGAGCGAGAGTGGAAAACTATTAAGGGAAAACCATCCCCAGTTCACCCGACCGAGATTTGAACCTCAATATCCCCATCTTTGACAGTCTGTCTCAACATTAATCTAGCGCATTAGCCAACTACGCCACCTACACGGGTAATAATATTAGTAAAATAAGTATACTGTTATCAATATTTTTTTCTATCGCCGTGTCATACAATCTGTTCAGGTTGTAAGCATAGTCTATATTATAAATACTCTATTTATTTCCTTTTTTTGAGGCATTTAACTTTCAATTTCTGAACGAATGATTATAACAGCACACGACTTGTAAATTAACTTAAGTCTATAAAAGACCGATGATCTAGTCCTCAGCCCTTAATTAATTGCGGTGAGAGTAGAAACCCACATTACACCAATGATATATATGTTTGCCATTTCAGAAAATGAACCTGTGACCCTTAGCTCACTATTCAGACATGCTACATACTAAGTTATGGTGTTGGACGATAACTACTGTAATGGGTCAGAGGTAATATACCCGAATTTGCGTGGAAGTAGAATGGGAAACCATTTGAGAAAAACAACCCTCAGTAAAATCCAATCAGGATTCGAACCATGATCTATCCATCATAAGCAGGCCAGTCTAGCACTAGAGCGATAATTTAGACCATTTAGCCATTGAACCGGGTATTTATCAGTGTTAACCCCGAACAAATATGTTCATATTTTCTTAAAATTCCTTCCTACCAGAATCTTATCATACAATATTTCTTCACAGCCTGGGGACAAATTAGAGTCCACTATACCTGCTTATTTCTTTCGTTTCTCAGTGAGCAGTGGGGATGGACATAGCGACGGATGTCCCCACCACGCATGCGCAAGCCAAGTGCAGGAATCCGTGCGTCACTAAGCAAACATACGAGTTGATATGATGAGAAGGGGGAAGGAGGGGAAGTTGTGCTGTGCAGGGTGTGCGCTGCAGCTCCACCTATCTTTGATACGGGGGGGATAAGGGGGTGACCTGGTCTGTCCCTCCTTTCTACCACTGTTAGCGGCAGGGGGACCTGCCCGATGCGAGGCCTGGACCGGAACTCGCCATACAAGCAACATCCGGTTCTTCAGGATCTCTCTCCCTCAACCCACTACTTAGAGCAGTAATACAGGGGCTGGATGACGGGGGATACACAATCAAAGGAGGAGGGGTTTTTTATTCTCTAAATTGTACAGTCAGTGTCATTGGAAACTGGGTCAACCCCTTGTTGACATACTCGATACCGCTTGTGGCTGGTTTGTCCCTCAAAGTTGATATGCTAGATCAGGGAGTCCCAACCTTTTTTGTTTGGAGGAACCCTTAAAATAATTAATAATATCTCAGGGAATCCTTAGCTGACTGATATATATATTAAGTTAGACAAGAGTAAATTACAAGATATACGTGTAAACCAATAAAATTAGTAAGTAAAGGTAGCTCAAACTTTTGAATAAAATATTTCAAAATTATTTATTGTCTATTTATATTTAATAATCACTGTACTCCAGTACTTGAACTTGGCTTAGACTATCAATATTCTTTCTAAACTCACTTTTAAGATTTTTACCGGCATTCTCCTCTTTATCTTCAGCGGATTCGCAAGTTTTCTTAAACTTAGCCTAGTTCTACATTTTTCAACAATTAGGAGCATACCAAGAAAAAGCAAGCTTTTTCAAATTCTCGCGGAACTCAATTGTTTCAATTGTGTCGCTAGTTTAAGTTGGGATGAGAAAAAAACGAAAGTTTAAGTAAATATAGTTCAGTCTAAATATAAAAACAATATTTTTTTGTCACAAATAAAATATTGATTCATTAGATTTGATTAGCATAATTTTTTTCATAAAGTAGTCCCAATAGTTCTTGGATATTTGGTAAAGGCATCCTGGAGTTTAATTAGGACATTTTATATTCATGTACTTATTTATTTTTGCCAGAGTTTTTTGCTATATAAACTGTAAAAATATGGACCTTAAAACATGTGCCAATTCATTTTACCTCAAGTTGTGGGTTTTTCACGAGAGGTAGTTAATAAGACATTTTTAAAACAAATTATTATGTCGGATTATGACTTATAAGCAAACTAAGCTCTAGAACAGACGTGAATCGATGGGCGTGCAGGATAAATATCAGGCTCATTTAGTCAGATTTACCAGTGATGGGCGGATAAGGGGGGGGAGGTTTAAAGTTGTAGTCCCGGACCAGCGTAATTAGGGTGTTTTTTCCTTAAGAGTTTCCCACTTTCCCTACACACGTATGGGGATACATTTCCTCTAAAATTATACTTTCCTACTTTCCTCATGCCTACTCCATCAAAGAAATTAAGATGCTTAAATCCCGACTGTGTAGTAAGACTCATCGGGAAGCAAAACAATTAGACTCAAAAACATAAGCAACATCCAGTCAGATTTTTAGCATCACGGTTTACTACTCTTTTGGACTATACACCTATTAACTGATTAATCTCTTATGATAGGGACGAATAAAGTTGAATTTAAAGGAAGTGTAGCAACATTTATATGGAAGCAGAGTGGGAAACATTTAGAAAAAATTCCCCCAATACCCCAGTCTGGGACCAAACCCCGACTACCCCATCATCGACAGTCGAAGCTATTGTGGCCATTTATCCACCAAATTGGGTACAAAATATTGGCTTATTCTAGGTCCTAATATTTATAAGTCACCATACAATACGTTTAATATGACAACATGGACTCGGGAATCGAACCTGAGTACCCTATTACTCTACCACTTATCTAACATGGCTCGTCTTGAATTTGGGTTCACTCTTCGACTGTTGGATTCAACGCCATACCTAACATAAAAATAAATAATTACTCTAAGTATGGGATGAATTGGTAAAACACAGTGATAAATCATTGTCATGCAAAACTCAAAGGTTCTGGTTTTGATTCGTTCGGGCTCACACACATACATTTCTTATGCTAATGTATTAAGAGTGAGAAAGGTTTAGTTAGAGGAAACATACCCCTATTTTAATGTAGGTCAGAGAGATTTTTTCCTCTTTCTCAGTTCACCCAGACAGGGTTTGAACTCAAATTTCTGCGTCATTGGCAGTCCAGTCTATTGAGAGAGTGACACCTTGATACATTTGGCCACCGAACAGGGTTATATATAAGTTAAACAGATGATTTTTCATATTCTTAATCTGGTTGTTTATTCTACTACGCTGGTCCTGTAAGTATTTCATGCGTTTGATTTTCAGCCTGCTAATCACTGTCATAGTTGGCGGCGTCTACAACCACTATTCCTCCTGAGTAACGGCTAGCCCCTGCAAACTATCGGGGCTGCAACCAGGATAACAAAGTCAGGAAACCGTCACGTAAAATCTTTATCAGAATTATAGGAATTCTACGTTGTAAACACTGAAATTCATTCCTGTTTTAGTACTACACTTTTAACAGTAAATTCACTACATCTGCCACAAATATGATCTAATCTAAGGGAATGGGAATCTGAAGGAATTTTAAGCACTAAGCCTCTATTTAGGATTGGAACAATCCCATTATTTTGATTGTAACAAGCCCTTGTTTAAGAATAATAGCTTTTGAGTGCCGGAAAGAATAATAACAGTTTAGTAAGTACCAGAAAGAATAATCCCTATATATATTAAGTGACACCAATATTATTACATTGCATTAGGTGCCAGCAAGAATAATCCCTGAACAGTGTCAGCAATAACAATGTACACATAGCTAGTGCCAGCAATATCAATCTCTGGATAGTAATATTATTATTATTATTAGTTTACGTTTTATTACCCGTTCGGTTTATACGCACTTACGCTAATGTGTAATGGTAGGGTGATTGTGAGATGAAATGAAGGACCTACAGTTTAACGTGGAATCCGAACCACGGTGGAGGCCTGGAAGCCCACACATTCACAAGTTGTGGTTAATACACGTCTTGTCTTAGGTGAAGTAAGGGTTTGGAAATCAGATAAATCTGTACCGGGACCGAGGATTGAACCCCAGCCGCCAACACAGAAGTCTGACACCTTACACCTAGACCACCAGTTACCCTCTTGATAGTAAATGTCAGAAAGAAATATCAATGGTTAGTAAGTCTTGGAACTTTTAGACTTTAGTTTCTTTTTCAAAGTAGTACGGCGATTGATGTGTACTAAATTCGCCTTGTGTTTTAGTGGGGTTTAATATTATAAATCACGAGTCCTGTAACTTAATAAATGATAGGAAAATTAACTTCGCATTATTACTCATCTATAAATTGGCAAATTTGTGCATTTAGAAATAAGCTCGTTGGCAATATTTCATGTTCCTAACACCTGTCCCCCTCTTCCCTCTGTATCAATCAACCTCTCTCTGAATATCGATGCAGAATGTACTGAAAAATATTCTCCGTCATAAGCTGAATTCAAGCATAACTAAATTTTCTTTTAAGTTTTAGCTTCCTGTAACGGACCAAGGGTATATTTTAATCTAACCTGTTCATACTCTTTAAATCCAAGGAGCTGGTTTGGACGGCTCCGAAAGTGCCCCAGTAAACACATGAGCCTACCCCCCCTTTTATCGTATCTTTCCCCTCCAGCTCCCTGTTTTCTAGTTCACAGTTCTAATGTGTAATGGTAGGGTGATTGTGAGATGAAATGAAGGACCTACAGTTTAACGTGGAATCCGAACCACGGTGGAGGCCTGGAAGCCCACACATTCACAAGTTGTGGTTAATACACGTCTTGTCTTAGGTGAAGTAAGGGTTTGGAAATCAGATAAATCTGTACCGGGACCGAGGATTGAACCCCAGCCGCCAACACAGAAGTCTGACACCTTACACCTAGACCACCAGTTACCCTCTTGATAGTAAATGTCAGAAAGAAATATCAATGGTTAGTAAGTCTTGGAACTTTTAGACTTTAGTTTCTTTTTCAAAGTAGTACGGCGATTGATGTGTACTAAATTCGCCTTGTGTTTTAGTGGGGTTTAATATTATAAATCACGAGTCCTGTAACTTAATAAATGATAGGAAAATTAACTTCGCATTATTACTCATCTATAAATTGGCAAATTTGTGCATTTAGAAATAAGCTCGTTGGCAATATTTCATGTTCCTAACACCTGTCCCCCTCTTCCCTCTGTATCAATCAACCTCTCTCTGAATATCGATGCAGAATGTACTGAAAAATATTCTCCGTCATAAGCTGAATTCAAGCATAACTAAATTTTCTTTTAAGTTTTAGCTTCCTGTAACGGACCAAGGGTATATTTTAATCTAACCTGTTCATACTCTTTAAATCCAAGGAGCTGGTTTGGACGGCTCCGAAAGTGCCCCAGTAAACACATGAGCCTACCCCCCCTTTTATCGTATCTTTCCCCTCCAGCTCCCTGTTTTCTAGTTCACAGTACTACCCTTGTCGTACCCTCCTTTTTCCCCAAATAAAAATTAAATAAAAAAAATCTTCTGAGGCGAATAGTTCAGAAGAAATTAATAGCAGGTTTCTTTTGCACGTGTATCTGTTCCACAACTCGTATGTAGATTCAACCACGAAATTTGCATGTTGCGTTTGACCCTCCGCTGTCTTTAACCATCCTGTGTCGAAACAAAGTTGACTTTTTTCAATAACTCACTTCTTTGTAGCCTAGTTTCTTTTTAATTCCTACTATCCACACTGCTTTTCAGAGCCATCCCCCTTCCCTTTATCACAATCTTATTTTTAGATGTTCTTGTTTGTTTTTTTCGCGAATGGGTATTGCACAACGGGCCATAATTCTATTTGTTTGGCTTTCCTTGCCTGTCTTTTCTTCTTCAAGGCTATAAATCTTGGAAGTGAACTGTTATTACTCATTTATTTAGTTTTAATGGTGGCTCGTGAGTCAAGCCTTGAATTGTTGTGTACCTTCAAGAGAAGTTCCCTGTGTTTAAGTTGCAAGGTATCCTCTCCTTGTTCGATGAAGGACTGTGGTTTACTCCGCAAACATAGAGCCATTACCCCCTGATAGTCGGAGAGAGAACAGACTTTATCGGTGGTCTTCAAGCACAGCGCATTGTCCACTGAAAGAATCTTTGAGCTATTAACGGTAGACCTCTGATCCAATTTGGTTCAAAGTCATAATAAAGCTAGTAAAGAACTATAATGACCTTGTGGCAGTTTGGTTCAAAGTAATAATACATTATTAAATAGCTATGATAACCCTGTGGCAGTTTGGCTAAGAGGCATTGCAAAGTTAATAAGAGCTAAAAGAACCCTGCTGAAGTTTGGTTCAAAGTAATAATAAATTAGTAAAGCGCCATGATGACCATGTGGCAGTTTGGTTCAAAGTAATAATACATTATTAAATAGCTATGATAACCCTCTGGCAGTTTGGCTAAGAGGCATTGCAAAGTTAATAAGAGCTAGAAGAACCCTGCTGAAGTTTGGTTCAAAGTAATAATAAATTATTAAATAGCTATGATAACCCTGTGACAGTTTGGCTAAGAGGCATTGCAAAGTTAATAAGAGCTAGAAGAACCCTGCTGAAGTTTGGTTCAAAGTAATAATACATTAGTAAAGCGCCATGATGACCATGTGGCAGTTTGGTTTAGAGGCATAATAAAGTTCATAAATAGCTTGATATTCTTGAGACAGTTTGGTTCAATGTCATAATAGAGTTATTAAAGTGCTAGATGACCATATTGAAATTTGTTCAAAGTCGTAACAAAGTGATTAAACAGCCATGATAACCCTGTGGTAGTTTGGTTCAGAATCAATAGTGGAGTAGGTGCAGTCATGTCGCTTTAAAAAAAACCTTAGCTGAAAATTCAACAGCTAGGCTACTAAGATTACTTTTTCATAGTCTGTGTTTTGTATTATATAACTGTTGCAATAAATAGTTTGTGTCAATTTATACAGCTATTATATAATCTAATATTATAATACTGTTAGTATGTTGGGAACACTATATCTGGTTTTTACATTTTATGGTGATTTGGCTATATTTTGTATTGTCGAGTATCAACAGATGGCAGGGCCCAAGCGATCCATAGCCCTATACCAGCACAGATGCTGTTTGTATACAACCATGTAGATGCTTGTAGAGAAACAACGTTTATTGATTTCAATTTAAGGAAAATAATAATAGCCTCTACTCTCTCACGGGGAAAACTGTCGCAGCCCAGAGGCTCTCGTGATTGTTAACTGTTTGGCTAATCACGTTGACGAAAACAGGAGAAAATCAACTGAGGTTTGATTTTGTTCGTGATAATTTTGTCGCAATTGTTTCATATAGGGGATTACCCTTCAGTTTAATCACGTAATTACAGTTAAAACTGCGAACAAACTCAAAAGTGTATGGGACCCTAAAGACCCTTGGCCCTGTCGAGTGTAAGTCTAAAACCTATTTTATGGGATGGTGGGCAGGAGGGTGAAAAGCGTGACGTTGCTTCACAACCGACCAAGGTATCTTTCCGTGCCAACAAGAACAGATGGATCGCGGAAACCGTAGATGGTGCTAGCTACCGGACAGGTCTTGCGGAAAAATCATACGTTTGGAAATATCAGTTTTCTCGAGAACGAGTGAAATTTTTATAATAATATTTTCAACGCATCTTCTAAGATAATGTATCAATGTTTATTAGGTGTTACATTTTCTTATTTTTTGTTAGGCAATCGGCAGTTTTCTATTGAAAAATGTAAAAATTATTGATATTCGATCACTGTTAAAATTATAGAAGAGGTGTGTATATAAAAAGTATAGCATAATCAAATTGATTCTATTCTTGAACAAACCGATTCCTAAAAGAAAATTGCAAATCAATAGAAATTGTTGAAGATAACCATTTGTTCCCACGGCTCATTTCCACGCCTAATGAAAAGGGCCAATCGCCTTAAAGAATAAAAGCAATGAACCTGCTCCGGTTCTCGATCATTCTATTCTATTATTATTAGCACCGCGTCTTACTACCCGTCCGGGTTATACACACTTACACTAATGTGTATTGGTAGGATGATTATAAGATGAAATGGAGGACCTACAGTTTAACGTAGAATCCGAACCCCGGTGGAGGCCTGGCATTCCCCACATTCACAAGTTGTGATTAATACACGTCTTATCAGAGGTGAAGGAAGGGTTTGGCAATCAGATAAATCTGTGCCGGGACCGAGGATTGAACCCCGAAGCCCCAGCACAAAAGTCTGACACCTTACCCCTAAACCACCAGATCACCGTAATTCAACTCTAAAAGCGTCACTCTCACAATAGACTAGACTTCATGTGACGGGGATGTTGAGGTTTGAACTATGGTCAGATTCATTGAGGGATTTTTTTCCTTAAATGTTTTTCCACTTTCCCTCTACACAATTTCGGGTACACTTCCTCTAAATACAACACTCCTAATTCAAAACACATCATTATAAATAGTTCATTTACGTCTACACGTATAATAATCCAAATAGTTTAGGATATGTGGTCACAGTAAAATGTTAAGATTAGAGGAAACTAAACTGTGTTCTTTCTCGTCAGCAAACAAATCATGGAGAGTATAATTGAAGACAATACTCTTGCTATCTCATAATAATAAAAATAATATTTTATAAATCAAATTTTGTATGTGCTTAAGCCCTTAATTTGAATGCCTGTAAATACTTTTAAACTATAGGTTATTCAATTTATCCTCAAATAAGTGTTTATTCTACGGCATTTAATCAGATACTAAAATCTTATAGACTATATAGACTTAAACGCACACGCACGGGTATGCACACACACAAACACACATGCAGGCCTATATATTTATAGGCCTAAGCATTTTATCTTTTATATGTCGACAAAATTCACCACCTCTTCAAACGCCACCCATATTAATAAAATTTAGATAAACCATTGTGTTTGAGAGGATTTAAGATAACAATGAGGAAGTAAAAACTTTCGCTCTTTTGCCGTTCTTTTAGTAATATTTTTTTACATATATACATTCAATCAGGTGAATTAAACTAAGATAATGGCATAATCACTCCATAGAACAATATAAATATAGACCTTAGAAGCGTAGCTTTATCAAGATGCCCACATTAAGTTTGATAGAAATAAGTACCTTAGCCTACCATGTTAGATGAATCAGTGTGTGGGTAATCATATTCTTTTTTTTTTTAAATAGATAACATTAATAAATGTTTGGGTTTTTTTATATTTTCAATTCAAACTAAAATTGTTTCTTCAAAATTTACTCAAAGAATAGTTTAAAAGTAATTGAAATTGTGACTAATTTGGTATAAAGTAAAATGTGAAATAAAACAACAAAATCTTAATAAATTCGCTAAAGCTGTGTTTTTAACTCTACAAAATATATGAATGAACATCCTATAGTAGATAATACATTATCATTTACTAAGAGTATTATTTAAAATATTTAAAAACGTATTGGTTTATTTGCAAAAAATTCTTATTCTTTAATCTCAATGGTTGAGTCTACAAATTTAGAATTTTATCTTAGAACTTGTGTGTGTGTGTGTGTGTGTGTGTGTGTGTGTGTGTGTGTATGTACAGTACGTTCCTAACGTATGGTGGTAGCATATTTACACTAATGGTGTAGTGACCGTAAAAAAACACTATCTATAATAATAAAGTCCAATAATGTCTGTTTACCTTTATCCATCCAGACAGTTTTTAGTATTTCTTTATGTGATAAAAAGAATTTGGTAAAAAAAAATTCGAACTTGAAAAATGATCAAAAATAAAAATAATAAAAACAAAAACTTGATTTAATTCATCATTTTAATTCTTGGATATATTGTTAATTTTTTTTCAAAAGCAAGGGATATCCTAGAATATATACTCCAATCTAAACTCGAAATCAAAATTGAAGATTATATTACACTGATTTGTGTTTTTTGATAATATGTATTCATATTAGTAAGAAAAAAATGCTTCTTTGGTCAATGAAAAATTTACAGATAACGTTAAACATGCTTATTCAATTTGAGCCTACATTTACATAGCCTATTTTTTATGTGTATTCATACAAACCGATTTCTACTCTAATTAAAAGACAGTAAACACTGCAGAGAAACAAATGACATAGCTTTTTAAATAAAACTAACGTTTGATTGTTGGCTTGTGTGGGTATAGGTAGCCTATAGTAAGGAGGCTACTGAACAGTGCATATGCAATGAAACCCGCCTAGCAGTGACAAAGTTGAATGCAAATCTAATATACGCAACAATTTTAGCAGGTTCGTCTCAAGGTAGAGTGGGTTTAATACCAAACATATATTTGGCCCCTGTCGACACCGACATCCCTTTTATTTTAAGACTGAGTCAGTTACCAGTTAAACCGGCGTTCTCAATGACTATTAATAAGTCGAAAGGTCAAACCTAGGATAGGGCTGGTATTCACCTACCTAGGCCAGTTTTCAGCCATGACCATTGTACGTGGCTTTGTCTAGGGTGCTAAGTTCAATAGACGTGAGGGTTAAAGTTGTTGTAGAATCAAATTAGGGATACTGATACTGAAAAGCCCTATAATGTTCACAAAAAACATAGTAGCGTATATAAAGAAATGTAATTTATTTACTGAAAATAAAATTAGTTTAGTTAAGCTGCAGTTTAGCCATTATTACTTGAAATAATTAAATAGCTTATAGCAAGCTAACTAATCCTAACAACACCTAACCTTTTATGCATCTAGAAATTGAAGGTTCGGTTTTGCTAGGTTGGGTAATATTGACATCAGCCTATTAGAGACATATTGTATTGTAGGATAGGCCCAAAGTGTAATAAGCTATTTCTCAGGATAACCAGAGTGTAGGCCTAAATGATCATAAATTATTATTATTTTGTAGCCTAATTAAGATTTATCATTGAAAACATTTCAAATTATTGACGTGCTTAAATACTCAATAGTAGAATAAGTGGCTAGACTTTCTGGTTTTTTGAAACTTGGTTTAGAATATTTTAAAGCAAAAATATGTCAATTATTGTTACGATCGAACATATATTTACTGTCACTATGGACTTAATAATTTGAACTCAAGTGCAGATGTTGGCAAAATCAGGCAAATAAAAATAAAAAATAAAGTAAATAACAATCGTGTCAAATTTACAGGTAACGGTTCATCGATCGAAGGAATATTCATCGATAAAAAAAAGGTTCACAGAAATGAATGATACACAGAAACAGATTGCAATTTGAGAAAGAGAGAAAGAAACTATTACAGCACCCGCCACGTGACAGCTTTAGCAGCTGTCTTAACGCCGAAAAACTGCCCCGCATTCCCCTCCCAATTCACCAAAACACCAATGTGACCGTTACGCCATATTGCACGACCTGAAAAACTTGTAACATTTCATCCCTCCTCATAACCTCCAACCCCCCTTCTCCCTACCCCACCTAAGAGTAACCCGAATGTCTAATGTGGCTTTGCTTGTCCATCGAAAGAAACTACCTACTCTACCCCTTCCCCGGCAGTTCAGTCGCAAAAACACACCCGGTAATCAGTTGCACACCTGTTTGCACTCCTTATTTGCCCCCCTTACCCCCACCCCGCCAATTTGAAAAAAAAAAATGATCCCTCCCCCGGCACCCTACTGGGTGAGCACCAGTGTTCCTCTCCTCCGATTGGCGGTACAGCCGTGTGACGTACAACGCGACGTGATTGGTCGGTGAGCACGTGCTTGCTGTCTCTCCTCTCTTGATAGAGCCACCTGATGGCAGCTGCACCGACGTAGAACGAGTCCAGTATTTGGAGCGACCGTTCACAGCTACCGACTTCAGAGCACGCGGAGACTCCGTCGAGTAAAGACGTACTTCGTATCGAGCTTCCTTCCTTATCCCGTCTTCTAGCGGTCCACTCGCGCCTTCCACCCCGGGACCTGGATAAGTGTAGCGGCACCACACGTGTTCATGTTTGTGGGGACAGACTCAAGATTACGTTCATTTTACACATGTGTCTTCAGGACGACTCGTATGATGCGCTTCTTGTGACAATACATAACTTTTGGGATTTTATGTTTAGTTAAAAGACTTGTGTAATTTTAGTGTTTTTTTTAAAAAATAATTGTATACATCTTTAAAGTGTTTGAATGTTTGTGAAAGAACCTGCCACAATGCCTCGTTCGTTTCTCATCAAGAAGAATAACTACAGCCACTGTCCACTGAAAAAGAGGCCAGTGCCGATCTACAAAGAGGCTGAAGATGAAGGGAAAGGTACGTTTTATCATCAAATATATTATACTCCTAAACTGTCCCCTTAATTAAAACTATGTGCACGTGAACTTTTCAAAATCACAATATTATATCACCAATATTCAGCACTCTATTTTTTTAATTCGTGTAGCGAAGTTTTTAAATAATGGGGAATTTAGGAGATCACAACGTATTATTTCAATCACCCGAAACCATTTATCAGATCAAAGATAATAACATCTTATTCTCAACATCTGTTGTTAACTTTCACCTAATTTTTTTTTCTACCACGATCTAATTGGTTTATCTTCCTTGTACTGAAACTTTACTGAATGGTAAATACAATCATATTAAGAAGATCCAACATTTTGCAATCGTCGAGCTAATTTGAGGTTACGTATGTGTGTTTGCACTTTTAATTAGGACCACACATATGGTTTCTTCATATGGAAGGGACGAGATTTATTAGTGGGTGGGTTTGTTCGTTGTTGCTTTTNTTCAATTTAAAGAGATCTGTCTCAAAACTTTCACTGGGAGTAAATCACGACCGGATTCTACTTAACCTCTTGTCATGCTATGCTCTCCTAATGGTTTGCTTTACTTTGTGTTGCGTGTTCTGTCTGACCCCTTCACATATGGTACCAATTTTCAAATAGGTTGTATTTTTTATTTTATACTTGTTTGTTTTTTAGTCAAATTTCGTTCAAGTCGACGATGAGAACCTATTATTGAGCTGATTGTTCCACGAGGGAAATTATGGGAAACCTTTCTAAATTAAATAGTTCCAATCTCTATATTAAGTTAGCAGCTACATAAAACCCTACAGTTTAAAATTATCAAGATTAGTGTCACCACCAATTTAAGCTGTGTTCGAATATTTTCACCTTATCAATAAAATACATTATGCTTCAAGGCCTCTGGTAGAAAGTTTTTTTTCTAGCCTCATTCATGGCTTATGTCGGTCCCATTTTTTATCATCAGGAAATCAAAATGTAATGATAGTGTGACTTGTATTGTCTTTAAGAAAATCATTTTTCCCAAACAGGTTGAGTAATGCATTATTGAATGGAGAGTCGTGAACTCTATTATTGTCTGGAGTGAGAAAGAAGGAAGCTCATTGTGGGAAGCGCATGGCAGGACGGTTGGTCTATATTTTTTTCGGTGGGAGGAGGGTTCCCGGCATGTTAGTTCAAGGTCACTACAAGCTCGTGTTGTACCGTACCAAATAGCAACACATGAGTTTTGTTTTATTTGGATGTTGATGTAAATAGCGGTGCTCCCAAGTCTAGCGTGGGCCTGCCCGACATTTACGTAGCGGAATCTAGGTCTTAAAATACTCAAATTGGCAAAGTAGCACAAGTATTAAAAATTTAACTTAATTATCAACAATCGAGTCATGACACAGCTGAGTAACCTTTAAGAGAATGTTGGTAAAACGGTAAATTTGGTGCCTACTGATTCAATGGAACAATGTTTAATGTAATACATATATTATTGTCGTAATACTAATAATTTCTGACAATTACTTATGCGCGTTGACATTGAAATACACATAATTATTATGAGCTGAATGTTTTGTTGTTATTTTATATCGGCAAGTTAGAAAATCAAAGGTGATACAATATGCTAGGTTACTTATTTTACCATCTGTACAAAATAAATATAGGCTGTACAAACGTACAGACTTCATTTACCTTGAAAGATATCAAGCTTACCTTTCATTTTTACACATGCTATGGCTTATAAAATAGAGCCATAGTGTAATCCGTCAAGGTAAGACATACTTTTCGGGATAAACCAAGTGTACCTATTTATAGAGTGGTCCTATATACATCACGTATCAACTGGGAAGTCATGTTACAGATTTATTTCTAAACAACGCAATCATAATAATAATTAGAAAGGCAATGACTTCACTATGTTTGTGACCTCAGAATTAAATTAAGTGGTTTTAAAATAATTTTAGCGCATAGATATTTGGTTTAAGGCCTAACTTATATTTTTGGAACGTTATAAATAAAACTAATATCGGTAGTTTTTCACAAATATCGAAACTTAATTTTTTTTTAAATACTATACTGGTGATAACGGGGAGATCTTGGTTCAATTCCGGTCGGGTGTACTGAGGGGAGGTTTTCCCCATTCGCTTTCCATGCAAATGCGGGTACACTTTTTCTAAATTCATCCTTCCTTATTCCAAACCCATTAGTGTAGTTAGTACATAATCGAAGAACTCGAATATATAGTAAGACTTGGTGATGAAAAAATATGTCTAGCCCAGGGACTATTTACCGAATATTTATTACTAAACCTCCCTGGAAATTGTTTCTTTATTTAATTGCAAAATTTGTGAAGTCATGGAAATTGTTGGATTAGTTTCCCTAACTCACATCTATAGCATACCCCTAAGGAGAAAGCCTGTAACTTGTATGAAACGTCATAGAGAAAGTATTAAGGCTTGACTAACGACTATGAATCTTGGCGTATGTTTTATTAGGACATTGGTCCATAATAGGATACCCATATTTACGGCATTGACGGCTGGCTTTAAATAAGTCGTTAGCATTTTGAAACATGAGCTACTTCGGTAAATCATTGGGTCTATTACTCTTACATTATATCATAAATATTATTATTTTTATCTACTGTTAAGTATTTAAGCTATTCTTATCGCACATTTAAGCCTATTATAGATAATATTTAAATAACTTATATGTATCAACACAACCTCCTTTGATTCTGTGTTTGAATGATCTAAGGCCTTAATCTCGCCACAGAAGAGACGGCCGATGACGGGTCGATTGTGGCTAAAATTCCGGTTGGGTGTATTTTCTTAAATGGTTTACACTCTCCCTCTGCGCTAATATGGGTACACTTCCTTAAAATTCATCCCTACTCATCCCTAAAATATTAGCGCACGGTCTAATGCGCTACTCTCACAATAGACTATACTTCTGAATGAAAAAGAGATTTAGGTTCGAATCTCGGTTGGGTGTATTGAGGGTGGTGTTTCCAAAATGGTTTTCCACTTTCCCTCCACGCAAATGTGGGAACACTTCCTATAAATATAACCTTCCAAACCCCTTAAATCACTAGCGCAATTATTATACACGCGTAAACCTAAACATGTAGTAAGACGCGGTGCTAGAAGAAAAAAAAAAGTTTCCAAAAACATGGTACCAGTATACTTGTTTGATTACTTAACCTCTCTAATCTAAGGCTCATTTTGAGTAGAATGAATTTTAAGATAACGATATTATGTTTGGTCATAGTGAAGATGTGAAAAAGGAATGGGAAAAGAATCACGGCAAGCGCAATTGGTTAAGCTTTGAACCCCAGATTTTTTTTTGTCAAGACTTAAACCTCACACCTAACTTTGCCAGGGAAGCTATTAAAACCTGGAAGAATATAACAATATATTTTTAAACAAGATACCCGCCTATCAATAACTCTTAAACATATAACATTTTCTAACTACTACACTACATTAGGCCTATGTAGCTGGTGAAACACCTTTCTCAAATGCTTTGCTATCTAAACTAGTCATCGACGTATTTGATGACAATCTCGTCAACCTACAAAAGAAGGAGAAGGGCTTAAAATCAGATAAGAAATTAATTTGATTTATTAAATTATCTTCTTAAACAGTACATAATTTAATAATCTTATATTGTTATTCCTTGTTAATTCTACATATGACTCGCTAAATAATGTAATATAATTTTTATTCCACATACGAAATTTATTTTGTGGTTTTTCGAATTTTATTGAAATTGTATACAGTTTATTTGACTTGTTAATCCTTAAAATGGTGATTATTACATAGTCTTACATTTGGTATCTAATTGTCATTCACAATGTATCCATATTAATCATTTAGTAGCCTAATTATATTTATAATTGTTATTCTATTTTTACTAACTCATCAATTTTGATCAGCCTATCTTTTTGTATTAATTTTATCAACTGATTATTTCTTGTTTTCATTATATTTTTTATATATATATATATAATGACCACGTCTATTACCTGTTCAGTTCTATACGCGTATGATAATAATTACTCTAAAGGGGTATGGATGTTGAGTTGATCTACCCTCATTTTCTTGGAAAACCATTTAGGAAAACCACCCTCAATAAACCCGACCGGGATGTAAACCCTGATCCATCTTTCTTCAGCAGGCCAGTAGGCCTATAATACGATAGTGACTCCGAAAACCATCCGGCCACTGAAGCGGGTATATAAGTCTATGTACATAATATATTCCATATTAACTTTTATATTAATGTATGTAAGTGATACCTTTTAACTGCTTTATGTGGCGCTAAATTGCAAAGCAATAAGTTGATTAATTGGCGGTCTAGGGGTAAGGTGTCAGACTTCTGTGCTAGCGGCCGGGGTTCAATCCTCGGTCCCGGCACAGATTTATCTGATTACCAAACCACTTCTTTCACCTCTGACAAGACATCTTGTGAATGTGGGGAATGCCAGGCCTCCACCGTGGTTCGGATTCCACGTTAAACTGTAGGTCCTCCATTTCATCTCACAATCACCCTACCATTACACATTAGCGTAAGTGCGTATAACTCGAACGGGTAGTAAGACGCGGTGCTAATAATAATAATAATAATAATAATAATAATAATAATATTAATTAACCTACCATTTGAATTCAATCGTTATTAATTTCAAATTTGTAATAGCCTATTTTTTTTACAAACAATTATGAAAATTACCAGAAGTACTCACTTGCGTTGAACGCCTTTATATTAATCACGCTAAGGTGGTAGGGACGAGGAGGATGATATCTAGAGGAAATGTACAAGTATGTTTTGTGGTTGAAGAGGAGAAAACAAATTGTTAAATAAACACCGTCAATACACCTGGTCGGTATTCAAACTCCCACCCCCATGTCACCGCTCAAAATGAGATTAACGTGTAAACTAGGTATCCATCGACGTGGTGGTAAAATGTCCATTGATGGAGACGGGAACCGAACACGGGAACCGAACACGAGACATTTGGTATTGGCAAAGTAATCCAAAGTTTCTAGTTTATACTCATAGCTAAATATCATAGTTCATCATTGACCTAAAGATGCTTACAACTTAATATTGTGTCAATTTTGGAATTCTTAATTTAAAACTATAGTACCCGCCTCGGTGGCGTAGTTGGCTAACGCGCTTGTCGTGTTGAGCTCGACTGCTGAGGACGGGGAGATCGAGGTTCTAATCTCGGTCGGGTGAACTGGGGGTGGTTTTTCCTAAATGGTTTTTCACTCTCCCTCCACGCAAATGCGGGTTCACTTCCTCTAATTTAACCTTCCCAATTCCTAATCCATTAGAGTAATTAGTACTTAAAGCGTATAACCCGAACGGGTAGTAAGACGCGGTGCTAAATATTATTATTATTATTTTATTATTAAAACTATAGACCTAGCTAATAGGGCCACCTATCTATCCACTTACTAACGCTTCCCATATAATACTAATGGAGTAGTCCTTCATATCGTTTTATTTGATATTTTGTGATCACCTCAATTTTAACAGTATATTTCTGTCCAAGTTCAAATTATAACTAATGAGTTTCGAGAATTATCTATGAACTATTTACACTCCATACACTACTGTCAGTACTGGCTAGTAAATGGCAAATGCCCATGAAACAGGTTTTGTGTGAGCTGTCACAGCTAACACCCCGGTCTAAGGCCCCAGAGCTTGTCTTATGAATACATTAAAGTGGAGCTACTATGATTTAAAACTGCAAAGGTCGAGATTGAACTATTATTGATGTCACTATCGAGCCTGTGCTACTCTGCGAGTAATATCTGCCCCTGTTCGTTGTTAGATATTTTAAGTGGGTGTTTTTTTAACACACCTGTGAGTATGTGTGTTGTACTTTGCGTGAATGTACTAACCAGCATGTTGCATATGTGTTATACTTTCGAGGAATGTACTACATGGTGTGGGATATACTTTGAGTAATTGTACTATCCGGCCTTTACATATGTGTTATACATTCGGTGAGTATATTACACGGCCTGTGAGTATGTGTGTTATACTTTGAGTGAATGTACTATCCAGCCTCTACATATGTGTTATACATTTGGTGAGTATACTAAATGGGTTGTGTGTATGTGTGTTATACTTTGAGTGAATGTACTATCCAGCCATTGCATATGTGCTATACGTTCAGTGAGTACACTAAATGGCCTGTGTGTATATGTTATTCGTTGAGTGAATGTAAATACTAATCATCTTGTACGCACGCGTTTGTTATACTTTGAGTGATTATTATAACCATTCTTTGCGTCTGTGTGCCTGTTTGCTTTTAATTGATCAATTGTTACAACCAACTTGCACATTCGTGTGTTATATTTTAGCCAGTTTACCAATGAATTTGTACACATGTATGTTTTAGTTTGAATGATTATAGGCTACTAACCAGCCTGCGTGTATGTGTTGTATACGAGGATCTATTGTACTTAATACACACTGGAAAATAATGGACTAAACACGTGTGCTGTACTAAGCGTCAGTGTCCTAATCAGAATGTGTGTTATACTGAGTATTAATTCACTAACCAAGCTGTATCTTATACTAGTGAGCTAATGTATAAATCAGTATGTGATCATGGTTAGATTCTGGTTAGATATACTGAGGGTGGTTGTCCTTAAATTATTTCCCACTCGCTCTCCACGCAAAGGCTGATACACATCTTCTAAATCCCAACTCTATCATCCTTAATCCATTAGCGTAATAAGTACACAGGTATATAATCCAAACAGGCAGTACGACGGGGTGCCAAAAAATATAGAAAACTAAGACCACCAAGACTGTGTTATACTTTAAGTAAACCCATAAAATATGTGTGTAGGGCTAACAGCCGTTATTCACTAAAACAACCAGCATTTTTGTTGTGTTGTGATTCAGCGCTCCTATCGGGATGTGTGTTGTAGGCCAACTACAATTCAATACACGCAGCTGTGTTGAGCTATTATTAGGTACACTAATCTACATAATCGTTGTTTAATGATTCAATGCACTAATCTGAAAGAGTGTTTTACTATGATTCAATGCACTAATCTGAAAGAGTGTTTTGCTATGATTCAATGCACTAATCTGAAAGAGTGTTTTACTATGATTCAATGCACTAATCTGAAAGAGTGTTTTACTATGATTCAATGCACTAATCTGAAAAAGTATTTTACTATGATTCAATGCACTAATCTCCCCATGTGCTGTAATATAACTTAGTGCATTAACCAGCTTGTGTGTGATACTTGGTCAAACCACTATACCTACTTCCTGTGCTCTATACTGAGAGAGGCTTTAATAAACAGTGGATGTGTTGTACTGTAACTTTTATAAGTGTAGTTAACGAGGCTGTTGCTAAAGACCTACTGTAACTGCACTAAACATTCTATTTTATTATACGATTATTTATACCCTGTCTACGGTAGGAGTGGTGGCGACAACTAGGAAACGTCACCATGCGTCCATTCATCACATCATATGATCTGCAAGACCATATGTTGAGCTTTTGTTACGTTTGGCGACCAAAACTTTATAAAAAAATTGTTTCTAACTATTTTTTTGAAAACCGTTTTTACATAATTGAAACATGAACGTATTAAGATAACCGTTTGGATGTTTCTTTTTTTTTTGTGGAAGCGCCATCTGTGGTTTGGGCCCTACTTAATTATTTCAAACGAGAGATTCTAAGATGTTGCGTTCTATTCTTAAATTAATAGTGTGAACCAGTGGAAATAAGGGCAGCTGATGACGTCATATATACCGTCTTCAGTTGTGTTCATGCGCATGTGTTTACAAAACAAAACGTATTTTTAAATTGATATTCTGTATAGATTTTTCTAAGTTATAAAAAACATTTATTTATTTTGGTGGCCAGTTATATTTATTGCTGCCACAACCACGAAACAAAAAAATATAGTTTTATTAATATAGTTTGTTAGTTTAATGAGTTATGAAAACGCCAATTATTCAATTATCCTTATTTAGGAAGCATTATTAGTATTGTTTGATAACACTTTTTATTGATAATATAGTATGACCAATAAAATAATATTTATTTCTAAATAGGTTGACACTAGTGACTTTCAGCCAATGTTGGCATTAAAGAACCTTCTGTTAGTTGTAACCAGCACTCCTACCGTAGATAGGCACCAGGGTATAGCAAGACCAGTAATCATCCTATATGCTATGCCACCAGCCATGTGTGTCCATGTATCATCAGCCCACTAACAATATTGTATATCTGTGTTCTAGGGGACAGTGCCACTGACGAGTGCTCGGAGCCAGAGAATCTCAGCACCAAGCCACAGGATCTGAGTCTCAACACCCACAAGGCGGGTACTCCTCCACTCCTCGTCAAGAAGGAACCTCTCCCTGACCATCGAGTCTCGTCTCCAGCCAGCCTCACAGTGCCTCATACTCTCCCACCCTACCTTCACTCTCCCTCCCTGGTCATCAAGTCTTCCGGGGGCCCTCTGGAGCCACTCAACCTCAACACGCAGGCGGAGTCACCGTCCAACCACCTGTACGCCGCCTCCCCTCATTACCCACCCCCTTACCTCAACTTCAACTACCCGTACCCGCCTCCAGCGGCGGAGCTGTACGCTCACCACTACGCACCAGCCTCCCTCTACCCCGTATGCCCAGCGAGGAGCCACCCTCAGCACCCCCACGAACAACTGTCGCCGTATGCCCCCAGAGATTCACCCTCGTCTCCACCACACTCGGCGTCCCTCCCTCACCGGCACTACGCCGCCTACCCTCCGCTCGAACATTGTGGTCTGTCTCCCACCTCCACGGCCTCTTCAAGTTCCGCCTTCCACTCGTTGTCACCTCCGCCCGCCACCCCCGAGGACCTGTCATCCCCCGGCAGCGTGAGCAGCGGCAGTAGTTCGGGCAGCGCCGGCCTCAAGAAGAGGAGCAGAGAGGGCTGCCCAGCGCCCCGCTACCAGTGTCCGGACTGTTCCAAGTCCTATTCCACTTACTCGGGGCTGTCCAAACACCAGCAGTTCCACTGCGCGGCCGCCGAGGGCTCGCAGGCCAGCAAGAAGTCCTTCAGTTGCAAGTACTGCGAGAAAACGTACGTGTCTTTAGGTGCTCTCAAGATGCACATCCGCACGCACACCCTGCCTTGCAAGTGCAAGTTGTGCGGGAAGGCGTTCTCCCGACCCTGGCTGCTTCAAGGTCACATCAGGACCCACACGGGCGAGAAACCGTTCACTTGCCCCCACTGCCACCGAGCGTTCGCTGACCGCTCCAACCTGCGTGCTCACCTCCAGACTCATTCAGACATCAAGAAATACTCGTGCACGTCTTGCAGCAAGACGTTCTCAAGGATGTCCTTGTTGTCCAAGCACGTGGATGGTGGGTGTCCGGGTGCTCACCCCAGTCCTCCCCCGACACACCACTTCATGCACACCATGACAAACGAGCACGTCGCCATATATTGAGCGGTCTCTTCTGGGTGGTCATCCACAGTCCACTGACTGGACTCACAGTGTGCGTTCGTGACCATCACGTCCGCAATATCGGCCGCAAAGTTGATTGAATTTCTTGAGACGCTTTCTAACGACTTTATTTGTGAAGTTGAGAACTCTCTTTTTTAAAGCGAGAGGATAAAAGCTAGTCGTAATTTTATATTATTAATAATATTATTATTAAATGGTAAATAATATATTTTTAAATCAATAACTTGACCACCGGTTTTAAGTTACTCTAATTTTGGTTTATGTTCATTCCTTGTTGAATACTTTTTTTTTTTTGCATTTGTTACGAAAATGGGTTCAATCATTCCAAATAAAGTATAACCATGACCATTTCTACAACCGACTGGAAATAAAGATCTCTTTTTATGTGTGTTTAAGAAAAGTTATTAATTTGTTGTGTTAATTTCTTTGCTGTTGAACCTATCTTCAGTATCTTGCGATTAAAACCCATTTCCGTTTCTTGTTAATCTTAGTAAGTTCTTATCACTGAAGAATAGTGGTGAGAACACACAATGCTGACGTCTTTATTGTACAATACACTTTGAGTGGTTGAGTTAGGCTAAGGGGAGGTGAATGGATTTTTTAATGTATATAGAATCATTGTTCTTGGATAGAATCCAGCCATAGAAGTGCCTATTATTATGTTTGTGCCTTAATATCGTTGTGCTTTATAAAAGACTGACTTTTGAATCTCATTAATAATTTTTTAATGGATCTAGAATTGAGAGGAATCAAACTTTCAAAGTTACTAAAATACAAATTTTTTAAAAAAATAAGGAAATATTTCACATGAGTAAAGTACAAAAAGGTGAAGGCCTTAAATATTTACATCCAAAAGGACATCACATTCACCATTTTTTGATACCTAGTGCATTTTTAATTGGGGAAAAACTAAACAATTTTTTATAGCGATCTATATTTCTATGATGATTTTATAATCAATGTGAATATATATAATTTATAATCGTGTACAACATACACATCCAACCTTATGCATGTTTTGCCAAACTTTTGTATTTAATCTCTTCTTTGTTTCTTTGTAAATTTATAATATTATGTAATTAAGATATTATGTACTTTTATAAGAATTATAAAAAAAGCATCGGGCTCACCAAATAACAGGTGGGCGTGTTTGCAATTTTTTTGGAAGCTAGTCACAAGAGGCAATGTGTACTTTTACCGGAAGCTCGAGTAAAACCTAATTATATATTTTGTTTTAAATTTAAAATGACGAGCCATGTACAGTGCCTTATTATTTTGTATTGTTCCAGTGATTTTATATGATACATTCAGATTTTTATACGATTGTAATAAATATGTTGAAAACTAATGTTGGTATTTTTTTAAATATTTATAGTATCTAGATATACTTATGTAAGAAATAGCTAACCTTAAGGTAAAATATTACATTTTCATAATTCAACGTTCAAATTCTAATGTGAGAGGCATATAACATTAATTTAAGGTGTCTTTTTGAGGTTTTTAAAGAAGAATATATTTTATAGCCAAAATTCATAAAATATAGCTTCAGCAGTTTTGCTTAGTTTTATTTTCTACTTTCTTTAATATCTGTCATTTATATAGTGGTATTTTAACATACACTTTTAAAGTTATGAACTAAAGCGTTGGTAAAATGCCACTATCCCCATGATAAATATTCAAGAACTGTTTCTATTGCCACACGTAAAAAATTAAACCAATGTATTTACAGAAATAAAGTTTTATTTATTTGGTCCATATATATATATATATAACTTAAACAAAATACTTGTTTAATTCGTCGGCAAATAAAAGTCGACTACGATTCGTCTTAGATCTTAAGTAATTGACATTCTCACATATCAATTTTAAACTCTGTTTTAAAATAATGACTGATATATTACCCTGCACACCGAAAGAAACTAAACCAAAGCTCCCGGGTTTGATAACCATGTTCTGGTGTCATCTAAAAATAAAATCTCTCTCAAAAATATAAAATAATTTGTCACCACGTCTCACCACTGATTCGGGTTGTACGCATAAATTATAATAATTGTGCTAATATTTTAAGAGTTAAGGTAGGTTGAATCTAGAGGAAATGTACCCGTATTTGTATATATATATATATAGAGAGAGAGTGTAAAATTTCTCAGTACATCAAACAATGTCATCGGCATTCCAGTCTATTATGAAAGGGATTGACGGTTTCTTAGACGATTCGATTACCGAAGAGGGTCTCTAAAGCATTACTAAAAATATATTTCACGATACATTTTCATTAATATAATTATTTTTATCGTTGATTTTTTCGTGATCTTGCTGTTAGTAGGATGAACTAGACATAAAGATCTTCTTATCTTGTTTTACAGTTATGGGGAGATCCAGATTTTAGTTCTTGCCAAGTATACTCAAGGCTTTTTTTTTATTTTACTAAACGTCCTCCCAATCCTCCTCCACGCAACTGTTGGTGGATTTCATCTAATAATTTACCTTTCTCCTACCTAACTCATTAATGTAATAATTAAATTCGGAAAGCCCATAGGATGTGAAGTAAAATTATATGCGAGTGATCTAGCAATAAATATGACTTAATTCAAGTACTTGTTAAGAGACTCTTTAAATTATCTTGAAAAAAGTCACCTCAACATTGTTTATTGTATTTATAAAAGTAGTACCCCTCACCCTTCAATTAGGTAACTGTGAGCAAATTATAAGTAATTTATTGGAATTATGAAAAAATAAATACAATTTTCAACAAAGCAACTTTATTATATTATACCTACCTCATTAACATTTTATTTAGCGAAAATTAAGCAAGACTTAGCGTGGG
>CABEEJ010001281.1:10960-32318 GCA_901482245.1 Timema douglasi | reverse complement strand
AAGGGGGGGGGGGGGGGGGGGGGGGGGGGGGGGGGGGGTCACGTAGTCTAAATCTCAAAGTAGTTTGGTCTGGTTTGCCGAGGACAGAGAGCTCAGAGATTATGTCCCTGCCTAGTATAAAGAGTTACTTTCCTCAGTATTTATTTTTACAGTTTCTTACTATCCAGGTTGGTTTTTACGTATATATTAATGAATACGCTAATTGGGATGAAAAGGTATAATATATAGGAAATATACTGATGTTTGCATGGAAAGAGAGTGGAAAACCATTTATTAAATACTACTCTTTGTATACGTGCTCGCTATTAAAGCCCGGAACTTCCCGTCACCGGAAAACCAGAATAAATCAGCTTGACATATTACCGCGTGCCTAGAAATGCTTGTTGAATGTTACTTACAATTATTATTAGCATCCCCACATCAGGGCCAGAGTAGTTTTAGGCGTTATACGCACAGTTGTACTGTACTTAGCAGCTTGAGCTCCAACTGGTACACTTTAGATCGTTTCCTAAATGTGATTTCCACCTCTTCTTTCAACACTAATGTGATGCATTTACTTATATCTACTCTTTTATGTATTTTACTACCCTTTTTTTAAAAAAACATACTTATAATAACCATAAGTCCCACGACGGTGGACGCATGGTCTAAAGCGCTACTCTCACAGTATACTAGATGGAATGTGTCCACTAATGACAAGGAGATCAATATTTGAGTCTCGGTGTGTGTGCTGAGTTTTTTTTCCAAAATAATCTTCCACTATCCCTCCACGTGAATTCGGGCACACTTCCACTAAAAATAACCTTTCTAATCCCTAAAACCATTAGGATAATTAGCACATAAGTGCATAACCCGAACGGATAGTAAGACGCAATGCTAAAAAAAAAACTGCGCTCGTAAACACGTGGTTTAAATGTTATGATCATTTGGTCTGGTTTGCCAGTGATGAGAAGGTCGGGAATTGAATCCCGTGTCTTACATATGCGTATAAACGTTCTCTAAAATTCTGTCTTCCCTATCAACACCAATATACCATATAGTAGTAAAAAACAACATAATTTCACCAATATCTCATAGGCCATAATCTGGTACACAACGTTGTAACGTGGTTTTTTTTTTACCCCGAACGCGTCTAAATAATTTTATTATTTCGATAAGGGTACGCAAACATCCAAATACATAGCTCCCTTATAAAGTCACTACAATCAAATCAAGGCACTCTAAACTGGTCGTCAGTATCCGTAGCCGCGCCTCTACCAAGACAACAAGGCTGCCTTCAATCACTACCACTTCCGGGTTGACATGAAGCCCGTCTCTAAGTGCGGCCTTACCTCACATCACCAATACGTCGACCAAATAATCCACACAGAGCCAGAAAACCCGAATAAAACAACCGTATTCCTGAATCGCCTCAGATATGATTATGTCATTACGACGCATGCGCGGTTCGTGATACATAAAAGGTCTGAAGACGTTACGGGCCCTAGTGCGCAATCACGCGCTTAGCGAAGGCATCAATCCAAAAAAGACCTTCCATAACCGTAATCACAAATAATGGTTACTAAACAACAAATCGTTTGCATAATGCAACCTGCTGTCATTCCACTGACAACAAGCCTTGCCTTTCAGACTTGCCTTCCCCTTTTAAGGTGCGAAGTGTACACTGGGCCATAATAGAAGCTCCTATTTACTAACTGGAGGGGAAGAGGGGGAGGGGAGGGGGAGTTTCTTTAACACTTTGCCTTCTGTTGTTTCGACAGCCACGATTCATGCAGTAACACACGGTTCAGAAGGACTTTTTAAACTGATGTAACATTTTTCTTTTTCTTTTTTTTAAGTACGCCAACAAGTCTTATTATGTGCCTGAGATAACCGCACGGGAGTCTGGATGAATAAGGGAAAATATAGAAATAATGGACTCGTATTTATCGGGGAGGAATTATGAGAAAACATTAATGGAAGACCACCCCAATACACCCAGCTGAGGTTTGAACCCTGATCTTCCCGTCCTAGGTATATTGTTAGAGTAACGCCTTAGACTATACAACAATCAATACGTCCAATAAGTTAAAAGAGTTTTCTTGGGTTCCATCTTGAATGGCGTATTTTAAGTGGAGTCTCTGTTCTCTTATTGGTCAGATATTACGTATTTTACGAAAAGGCTGGGGAATTACCGTGTGTGCTACTGCCTTAATCTAAGTGGGTTTTGAAGTTATTTACTGATTAAAAAAGAGTTAAAAAGTGCTTTTTGAATATCTATATTAATAAATTGAAGAGTTTGTCGGTCATGAGCATTGTGAGATGTATACCGCACGCAGAGGGATGACATTTTAAAATTAGTAGCCCTTGTACACAAAATTGTGCACATAAAGCTGAAACTTTTAAGTTTTGATTAAAATCTTTTAAATTTATTAAATCTGGATCACAATAAATAAAATCAAGAGTTTTTGTCTGTTTGAAGCGAGGAAAAGCATTTCCCGGGGTAACACCGGGTACTTCTGCTAGTATAATGGGCCTATATAACAGGGGTGAAAGCATGTTTAAGGGTGCCATATTACGAACCGTCTCAAAATGTACATGAAGACAATAATTAATAATATTCACCTCGGTGGAAACACGGACGGAGTCATCATTCTCGTCTTGTCAAGTTTACCGGTGATGAAGAGGTCGTAACTTGTTTCTCGGCTGAGTTTGATGGGGTAGTTCTTCAAAATTGGTTCCTCCCCCTTATTCTATGAAAATTGGTTTATATTTTATCTAAATTCTTATATTCTCATCCTTACCTTATTAATTAGTGCAGATACTAACTTAAATGGATAGCCTTGAAAGGTAATAAAATGGGGACCACAGAAAAAAGAAAACATAATAAAATATTAAAGAATTATTTTATATACTTTTAATGGCGTAGACCAAGTAGCCTATTGACGTGTCTTAAAATCGCACAAAACTAAACTTTTTTCAAAATGTTTTTTTTAATTAATTTAGGCTTTACAACTTACATGCATTGAGGCAATTGTGCTTTAATTGAATATAAACCTAACTAGCTCTAGCAGTAAACAGTCATAGGTATTCGTGAGAGTATAATTCAATGACACCCTGTTGTTTCGAAGCAGACACATTTTTAATCGGTTAATTTATAGTCATTTATGCAACCAAATGTAACCAAATGTAAGCGTCGTTAATGTGTCATGAATAATATTCTTGTCAAGATCCGTTGCCTGCCACTTTGCAAACAGGATATTCATTTCGCATTCATGAACCTGATTCCTATGTGCTTATGAATGCAGCTGTCCAATATTTGGTGGCGTACATTTATTTGAATTCATTAAGGTGAGAGTATAGAGGATCTGAGAAAAGGTAGATGTTTTAGCAGTTTTTATAGAAAAACATTTATTTTTGATCAAAATAAATGAAACACTATTCTATTAAAAATATAGAGTTTAGTTCTCTCCACACAGCGATTTCAACATTTCTTGAATATCTGTCATGAGTATAGCGGCATTATATGATAAATTTAGTAAACGAAGAGGAAAAGTCATTAAATTCTAGGACACGCGTGATAGATATTCAACAATTGTTGTTAATATCCCCATGTGAAGAAAACTAAACTCTACTTTTCTACTCAAGAAATATTTTATTTATTTTAGTCGGAAAATTGTTTCTATAAAAACTGCAAAATCACTTACCTTTTCTTATGTCTTCTACACTCCCACCTTAATGAGGGAGTTTTGTATTTTTGTTTTGTTTAGTAAAAATAAAATTACTAATGAGAGTTGAGGATTTGCAAACAGAAGGTTAGTTTGATGCTATTCCTCGATCAGCTGAGCAGGGAGTGCACTCAAAACCCTCGGCTGGTTAGTGCCGCCCTACCTTTATATTTAGGAGATGTATTATGTACTAGGGAAGTCGTGAATAAGTGCGGTGTTTTCCCATTGACTTTCGCACAGATTTTTTTTACCATTGAGTGAGTTGGGTCTTACAGTTTTATAGAAAAATTATTTCATATTCAGGGATATCTTAGACGCTTCAAGTCGACCTCAGTGGTCTTAGGGTTAAGTGCTTGCCTCATGACTAGATATTTATGGGTTCAAACCCAGTCTGGGTTGACGGATTTTATTTTGCAATAAATAACTGTAGCACAACTTTCTTTGGAGGGGAAGTAAAGCCGTCGCTACTATGTCAAATGAGGCATGTAAAGGAACCTGGAAGGTATATGAAAATACCTTTCCCAGAAAAATTGGTAGGCTCTTTTGCTCTCGCTCAAAGAAATTCTATTGTGTTGATAATAGCAGTCGGTTCAGAAAGTGTACGTTAAATACCTCAATAAAAAAAATACAATCTTCAATTGACCAACGGCTTTACTTTCACATTAAATAAATTTGTGCTACGGATCTTATCTTTGGGTAAAAATCTGTTGACCTTGGCTGGTCTTGAATCCACAAGTATTGTGTAGTAAGAGAAACACTACCCAATACCACCGAGTTCGACTCTAGAGAAGGTCAATATGACAATAGTTCTAGTTTGTCATACGTTTTAATAAAATCAGCCACGAATGTAACTACCCACTACAAAATATAACTTATGAAAGAGACTGACCTGAATAAATACCGCAACAGCGCTTGGGGTGTGAACACAAGGTGTATGGCCCGAGTGCAATCAACCAATCTGGATTGAACTCTAGCCTCCCAGGTCAGTCAGCGCTTTGCTCGCAAAGAAAGAACTCTCCCACCTAGAAGGTCTGTCGGAGCAATACAAAGTGAGGACAATAGGCGTACACCAAAGAGAATTAGTCCCTGCAGTCTGGAGACAATACTAAACACTCTTCCGCGCCGACAGTCATAATTGCATGCAAGACGAGAACATGTGGTTGGCATTGACCCTCGTCGGCTTGCTGTGGCCGACTTGGAGAACTAACTGAAAGGACGTTAACTCCAACACAATCTTTAAAAGGTTTGATGTAATTTTGGTTCTAGTGTCGCTTGGCACACTAGTGGGTCACTGGAACCTGATACAACTCTTTAAAATACTATTATTTCACTTGTTTCCCAAGTAGAACTAAAACTGCGATTCGCATCTGTAGCCGAATGGTACAACAAGTCTCACTCGTGTTAATACTGATTTCCAATGACGTACAGATCGGGTTTCAAATACAGGTAAAGTGTAGTTAGTTTAATTCCCTAGATATTTTACCCCTCTCACTCCACACCAGTGTAGGTATATAACCTCTAAATTTATACCCTCCAAATCCCTTATCCACTAGCGTAATTAATGTGTGTATAAATCGGAAGTGCACAAAGATGTGGTGAAAAATATTTTGAAATAAAATAAACACTAAAATTGTTTGTGATCAACGTATGGAGCTTATTAAAATTGAAAAGATTATGTGACTGACTTACGGGCTAGGTTGCTGACAGGCCCGAGGATACCGATTTTATCACCCTGTACAAATATTGATTGGCCATCATTACCATTCACCATCTTCCATTCTTTAATATTTATTATTCTCCTTACACTCATATTAAAAAAAAAAGTTCATAATTTCTCTATAATATGCTCCTGATAATAATTTTCTTTCATCTAAGATTATGTAGGCTACACTCTCATTAAAAAAATACGCATACAATAATAGACCATATCTATCACAAATTACTTAAAACACTTAAGTGGTTGTACTGATATACACAGACAGAAACAGGTAGATCTGGGTAAAATCAAAGTGCAGTACCATATGGTTGGGGTGCAGGTCGACGATGAACTGAAAGTCAACAGTAATTGTAAGTAAGAGGAATGGCTATTGCAAATAGGGAATTATAATGTTTCTGGGAGCTATCACAAAGTACCTGAAAGACGAAGATAGATTCCTTATATGTGCTTCATGATTTCTTCAAAATGTTACCCGCCTCGGTGGGGTAGTTGGCTAACGCGCTTGTCGTGTTGAAGCTCGACTGCTGAGGACGGGGAGATCAAGGTTCGAATCTCAGTCGGGTGAACTGGGGGTGGTTTTTCCTAAATGGTTTTCCACTTTCCCTCCACGCAAATGCGGGTTCACTTCCTCTAATTCAACCTTCCCAATTCCTTATCAATTAGAGTCATTAGTACTTAAAGCGTTTAAACCGAACGGGTAGTAAGATGCGGTGCTAAATATTATTATTATTATTATTATTATTATTATTATTATTAACAAGTCAAGGAACCTTATCAAGAAAAAGATTTGAACATTATGTTAAACTAACTCTTTATCCTTCATATAGAGGAATTTTGGTGAAATTTCTTAAATATAGATAAAAACTTGCTCCTATTCCCTACATCCTTGGTTGCATAGTTAGAGGAATGGTGAATGCCCTTAACGGCCAGTGAGTTGAGTAGCCTCTGCTTCGGTGGCCGCAAGGTCTAACGCGCTACTATCGCAATTGACTTGACTGCTGATAAAGGAAGATCGGGGTTCGATCCCAGTCGGGTGGACTGAAGGTTGATTTTCCTAAATGGTTTTCCACTCTCCCCCCACGCAAATGCGGGTTCACTTCCTCTAATTCAACCTTCCCAAGTCCTAATCCATTAGAGTAATTAGTACTTAAAGCGTATAACCCGAACGGGTAGTAAGACGCGGTGCTAAATATTATTATTATTATTATTATTCAAAATGTTAGCTCAGGCTTTATATGAACCAATTATTTCTCTGTTAATAATAATGTACCTTAAAGAAATTGTCGACCTACTCATAACTCTTCTGATCTCCCAGCCTTGGTTACTGAAAACATTCTTCCTCTACTTTGCCATTGGCCTAAATTTTAAGTAACCAACTTATGGACTAGGTTGCTTAATCTCTTGCCTTCTTCCTCAGCAGAGATACAAATATTATGTGACTGGCTTGGTTGCTTAATATCCTTCCTTCTTCAACTTCATTGATACAAAGAGTATGTGACCCACCTCTGGGGATTGGTTGCTGTATCTCCTGCCATATTACTCTTCATTGACAAGATTATGTGAGAGATTTCTTGACTTGATTTCTGAATATAATATCTCCTTCATTTATATTGGCACAAATATTTTGTGAATAATTTATGGACATTATTTCTAATTATCATATATCCTTCATCTATATTGTCACAAATATTATGTGACTGGCTTGGTTGCTTATTATCCTGCCTTCTTAATCTTAATTGACACAAAGAGTATATGACCCATACAGTATAAGAGTATATGACCCAGATACAGCAACCAATCCCCAGAGGTGGGTCATTGACACAAATAGTATATGACCCACCTCTGGGAATTGGTTGCTGTATCTCCTGCCATCTTCATCTTCATTGACACAAAGAGTATGTGACCCACCTCTGGGGTTTGGTTGATGTATCTTCTGCCATCTTCCTCTTCATTGACAAGATTATGTGAGAGATATCTTGACTTGATTTCTGAATATCATATCTCCTTCATCTATATTGGCACAAATATTTTGTGAATAATTTCTGGACATTATTTCTAATTATCCCATATCCTTCATCTATATTGTCACAAATATTATTTGACTGCCTTTTTTCTTGATTGCGGTATTTCATACCTCCCTTTTCTATATTGGCATACAGCTTCTGTGACTGACTTCTGATTTGATTGATGAGTCTCAGACCATCTTTTTGTACATCAGTACAAAGGGCAGCTATTAATGACATTTAATTTTAAAAGTAGATATTTACTAAATGTAACACTAACTCGTGTACAGTTACTAATGTGTTTTATAAAAGTCACCAAGAATTAAACTAGGCTCCCCTAGACTCGGGAACCACTTCTCTAACTGATTAGTCATTAATTAGTCTACGTGAAATTTATAGTCGTAAAATTATTAATAGAATATTTGAGGTAAATATATTTTGGTTTTTATAGCAGTTTATGAAATTAATTAATCAAGTAAGAATTACCTTTGTTTGTAAAACAAAACATGTAATGTATTTCCAAAATTGAGCTGCGTTATCACTAAAAGCATCGGAAAGACGTTCTACTTTCAAATACAATCAACCAAACCATTTTAATACTTTTCCAAAAGTAAATATATTTTTTAATGTTTACTTTATCCTACTAAGAAAAAGTATTGTAATCGTCAAAAAGAATCAATGATGAATCCTTGCGTTTTATGTGGGTTCGAACCCAAAAAAGTGTATTTTAAAATTATGTTGGTCCCATTTCTGCCTTTGCCTGGCCACGGATACGAAATAATTTGAAGAATCTTGTTAAAACTTTATGTTTATATTTTATAGGTACATACCTCCAGATTGTATTATTTTAATTTTAATCCTAGCCTTCAAATTAACGTAGTATACAGATGAGTAATATTTTTAAATTCCAAATTTGTTTGAAAATATAACCTACGATTTGGTTTAAAAATAATATTTAGGAATTGTTTGACCTGACAAATAGTACTATATACTTGGTTTTGAGATAAAAATTTGCTAGAGTGCAGTTTAATGATAAGTAATTTTCGACATGTCTTAATATTTCAATAATAGCTATAAATAATTTCTTTAAAATTGGTATTGGTGTGTGTTTAACATTAAACGTTAAATTGTATACTATTATTTTGGGAAAATTTATTTTAACGGTTGATTTTTGATGAATTTTTTTTATTAAGAATATATAAACTATTTTGTTAAAAATGTGTATTTGTTAGGTTTTATACATTATAAATAATTGTATTTATTTTTCTTAAAATAATCATTTAGAGTAATACTAGTTCACTAATGACTGATTTTAGAAATATTTGAAACAAGCTCTTACAATTTGTTTTAAAATAGGTGGTTGGACAGTTTTTTACAAAAATAAATAATACTGTATGTTAATTTAAAATAAAATAATTAAATTAAGCGTAGGTAACTGATTAAGGACCTAAGAAAATTTGAGATTTTTCGATAATAGCTATTAGGATTTAGCTAAAAATAGGTATCTTAGAATTGGTTTTCATGATAAATAAGAATATAATTTTATTTTTAAAAGTAAAAATAATTTAAGGTTTGTCTACCTATAATTATTGAATTATCTATATTTGATTTTTTTAATGATCTAACAATGTGTTTAAAAAATATATATATAATTTAATGAGAAAGTTTTTATGATCGCGTCGTAACATTTTTTTATAATTATCTCTTAAATTGTGGGTTATACTTACCTATGAGTCATATTATTATAGAGCCCAAACTACTCTTTTAGAAAATTAAATGTTCTTAAGACTGTTAATTTTAATGATTCGAGATAATATCACTCTATAGGCTCAAAGCTTCAGGATAGTATGCCTTAGTGCTCTTGGCCATATAATAACCAAAATGTTAGGTGCGCATATATAGACTTGATATGTATATTATTTCTCAGGTAACAAGTTAAGTTCAATATGATGTGCCGAGCTAGTGGAAATTAGCTCTCACAGTTATGTGATGCTCCCTTATTTCATGTAAAGAACAACTCGTCAAGTACTACGATGGAGTTTGTACTTCCCATGGCCTAGCTGAGACGGTGGTTTTATTCTGGGTTCATCGCTAGTGAGATTCATTTAACTAACATTTAGTGGTAACACACAACATAAAACATCATGAACCAATATATGTTTCGTTTCGCCTCTCTCATTGTCTGCACTTTATGCATGCGCCTATACCCCTTCAGGCACCCGCCCCTCCGGGAGCTGTAGCTCTGAAACATGATTGGTCGAACTCACCTCTTACCCTTTCCTAGTTTGGTCTCAATCGGGGAGTTTATTTAATATATTGTACTAGCTGAAATTAGTACAGAACGATTCACAATTTACCACTAAACGCTCTAATATCTGGTTATTTTCTACGTACATACGAGTTCTAGCAAAGAGCGCCGAGCCTGGGTGCTATGGGGTCTTATGGAGCTGCACCACGGGTTCGCCTTAGGTAGCGACCTACCACACCAAGTATATCAACGTCGAATTTGTATGCAGCTGTTGTACCTCAAGTGGACACACAGTCCTTTTGTCTGGATTAGAAGAATAGAGATACTGCTGGGATAATTATTTCGATGCAGTCAGCTAATGTGCTGACTATTATTATTTTAACTTTCCATGCACTAGACTACGTTTTGGTTTGCATAGCTGAGCGCTTAACGTCTCAACCTAATATAAAAACTTGTATTTATATTATGGTGAGTGATGATTAGGTTTACGGCCAGGTGTGCCTATTCTCATATTGTAGCTAGTTTGATTCCATCAGAACCAATCGCGTGTGTTATTGTTGTCTATTTATTGTGGGTTCAGTTTCACAGGTTGTCCATCAGATATATCATGAGTCAGCTAGGGCTGATTTGTTCAGAGAGCTAATTTTATTATCTGGAAAATTATTTACTTTTATTGTATATCATTATTGTTTTGAGGATCGCTTAGTGACATAATGTTATTTAAGCAGTTTTAAAATAAGCTTAATCAATCAGTAGTAATTTATTTCTAATGAGGCTGCTCTCGGTGTATAATTGCTGGGGGAACGCCAACTCTCACTAAGCAGGTGTTTTTTTAGTAGTTAATGAACTAATTAGGTCTATCGGATTTATTACTGGCCTCCTATACTCTAAGTTGTTTAGTGTTCACCTTTTGACTCTTTTTGGCATGGCATGTCCACGATTGACCTTTATACTTCATTAACTAAACTCTATTTACTACCCTTTAGACGGGTTAAGTGGTGAGCTTGCTATGCCTAAACTTCTAATGTACACCTTTATTTCAATATTTGATCGTGTGCGCTGTTATGGCGAACCATGATTGTAACTGCGATGTCCTAACTGGGACCTATTAATCCCTAACTTGTGGGGCATGGTATGTACTTTCTTACTGTGGCCTTGACGCTCACATGGTATGATAACCTTAGAAAAGGGGCAAAATACTTGTTAGATACAATTATCTAGTCCTAGAGTTTTCTAAGTGCCTAGGAACCCTTGAGCTGTAGGAGTTAACGTTCTTACCTGTGAGCACATCCTTAATATATCACAGAGCCTTTAGTTTTAGTATTTTCTTATGTAAGCTAAGTACTCATTTAGTAGAACCCTTGTTGACTGTTCAATACCATACTGTCAGAAAGTTATCTTGATCCAGTTTTTAATTAGTTGAATTACTAGATGCCAATAATCAAGTACAGTTAGGCGAAGGAAGCGATCATTATCTCATAAAGCTCTATTAAAGGGTACCAATTTAACAGGCCATCTTGTAGCTTGCCTGTTATATACCTTCATAATACCTACTAGCTGCACTACATTGATTCCCAGGAATGTTTAATTATTTAGACGGGTGAAAACTAATGAATTATTTTTATGTGAACCAAATTTACTTGCCATTTATAAATATTTAATAAACTATTGTAACCTTTGTATTTCATCCTTGGTATCTATGCAACCCCCTCCCTTTAACCATTAAGGTGGATTCAATGATGCAAACAACCACAAGGCTGTTAAGGCTATTTCTTTTGTTTATTTGTAACACATCGCTCGCCACTTCTCGGCCGACCTGCCAAACTTCAATTGTGAGACGGCATTGTTGTGGCACACACTAGACACACACACACATGCACACACACAGTTCCGCATACTTCCTGGGAGGAGTGCATGTCAGTTAGTGGGCCGATTGCACCCATTTCATTGTTCGATTACAACTCAAGCGTTTACGTTCGAATTACAAGTTTTACTGAAAGAAACTTTACCAACATTTGTCTATAATAATAATAATAATAATAATAATAATAATAATAATAATAATAATAATAATAATTATGATGATGATGGCGTGTCTAGGCTACATAGACTATAGATCAGTTTGGGGAAAGATCAGCTTGTAGCCATACTGATGTACTGATGCCCAGGGGACTCCAGAATGTGCGATCTTACGTCTGTTTCGGGGAGCATCCTTCTATCTTCCGCCGGATTAAGGGGATGATCATAGCGAATATGACGGTGTGAAGCCAAATAAGATCTTAAATAGCTTAAGCCTAACTAACCAAAATATAGTGAACACGAGGATTATTACCCTTTTGAGAAAAATCCTTCTGCACCAGTCGAGAATCGATGCCAAGTCCTTTAAGATCAGCAGTCTTTATCCACTATACCAAAAGGCCAGTTAATTGTCTGTATAAAGGGATGCCATACCGTTCTCGGTACAACCACTTTTAATGTGCTAAGATTTTGGCAGAAGTAAATTTTTAGACAAATAATATAATTTATTTACCAACATTGACGATATCTTACATTGTTATTTTAATATTATTTTGAAGGTATTAATATAATCTGTCAAAGGTAACAGCTACGTATCAAATTTTTGTACGTGTAAATGTATTAAGATTATTTTAGTAACTTTTAAAATGTGTCAAAATAGTTTCCTCCCATATAGATTGGATTATATTCCTACTTACAAAAGAGAGTAAATCATGCCCACCTGAGTAGGAAAGGCAAGTTAAGAGCAAAGTTTTTGCAGCCTTTATGAAAATACTTTTTTTTTGTCCAAAATAAGTAAAAATATTGCTCCAGTAGAAACATAAAAACTAATTTTCTTTTCATAGTAGTATCAAGAGTTTTTGAATATGTGTCATGAGCATGAGCGGCATTAGATGATAAACTCTTTAAATGAAGATAAAAAGTTGTCATTTAATTTCAGGACATCCTTGACAGATATTCAACAGGTGTTGATATCACCATGTAAATAAAATTAAACCCTATGGTTATACTGAAACAATGTTTGATTTAATTGGACCAAAATAATGTTTTTTTATAAAATTTGCAAAAAAAAATTGGCCTCCTTCGCCTAGCACTATCAACTCTAATGAGAGTGGTACTATACATGTCACCTGTCCAGATGGCAGACATAACCTGACTGACACTTCGTGTCTCTATTGACCAACTTGTGGGAGGTATTCTATGAGTGGCTAGTTGGAATAGTTTGTCGTTCATTTGCATACACACTTTTGACAGATCAGATGACTATCACTTATCTGGACCATAAGTCAATGCAAATGCTCTGGCTATAAATTGACCTTGCTCTCACTCATAAATAGGCACTGTGTGGTTATATACTTACTAAAATAATAATTTTCTATAGCCTATGTATTTTATTTATATGCTCACTATATGCAATAGTGGATAAAGGGTTTTAAGGCCCCATATATAGTATAATTTTAGTACAAAGGAACTTTTTGAAAATATAAACATGTGTTTTTGTTGAGAAGAAAGATATTATTAAATTGAACTTGTTGGATGAATTACAAATATTGTAGATCATAGTTAAATATAAATGTTCTAATTAATCTATTTATATAAAGATGAAAGCCCTGTCTCATTGATTTATCACTGTATCTTCCGAACCCCTAGACTTGGACTCTTGGAATTTGGCCGAGAGGTTAATTTCAGCTAGTAGGCATCCAATAAGAAAGAGTTTTGCAAAATTCAACCCCCAAGGTGGTGAAACGATGATTAGAAGATTATGTTTGTTAAAAATATATATTGAGGGATTATACGGAAAGCTGAAATTTGGCAGAAAGGTAGAGAAATTACCCCATACAACAAGAAAAATCTAAAAATAGTAAGTTTCAAATGGGGATCCAAGATATGGGAGCATTATAAAACATTTTTTTAGATGGAGTAAAAAATAAAATCTGGCAGACAAGTAAAGAGACAAGGAAAGGGGACGGAGGCTCAAAATTTCCAAAAATAACAGAAATAACTAATTTACAGTGTGGAAGCAAATTAAAATTTGGTCTGCAACTTTAGGGACCATTCCAAATAGTCATTAAAATCTTATTTTTTATCTGTGGTTCTGGTAAATAAGTTAAGATAAAAGAGGGGTTGGAGTTAAGGTGGTTACAAACAGAAACATTCCTTTATGTATGGTAAAAATTTCAAATTTGGCCAGCAGGTAGAAGAACAACACCAGATAAACAAATACGTCATAAAGTTTGGAATTTCTAAATTAAGCTGTAAAATAAGGGGTTCAAAGGGTTCAAAACGTTCCAAACTGATAGAAACAAATACTTATCAATTTGGTAGAAAACTAAAAGTCAGGAGGAAGGTAAAGGTTCAGTTTTAAATAATTATAAGAGTGTGAAAGTTTTAAATTTTAAATGGGACCCTAGGAAATAAGAGAAGGAGAAAGGGTGTATAAAAATAAAAGCAATTTTAGGTGTGGCATAAAATTTATAAGTGGCAGCCAATAAATGGTAGGGGCTGTAGGGTGCTCAAAATGTCCAAACAAAACTAATATAACTAATAACTTCTTCATGTTCTTTTAACTGAAATTTTATTAACAGTTATGACACATAAGGGTTTGTACATCTTAATTTTTTAAATGTAGCACCAGAAGATTTAGGAGTAAGGAGGGGAAGGAAACATAATTAGGGAAAAAACCATTTTCTGGAATGTATAAAATGGGAACTCTCCATGAATGTAGAGGTATTTTCCAGATAAGAAAATATGGCATATCTTACGTTTCAGGCAAAATTAATTAGGGGGTACTTTACATAAGCGGCTATTTCCAATTTCGATCATATCTCCGCAACTCTTTGAGATACGAAATAACTTATAAAAGCAGAGTTGACTGTCAAAATAGCTTTATTTGAAATGTATTTTTATAAAACCAATATTTTTCGAGCTATAAAAAATGTAAATTTTTAAAGAGAGCTTGGAGAAGTACAGTTGATTGCTATGCTTTTTGGTGAGTAATGATGTTCCTTTTACCTTCTTATATTTCTATGAAAATGTACCTATATTATTTAATTGTTACTCTTTCGTAGAATATGATGTTCTTTTATCCATGATATTTTTGCAACAATATATATTATTTAGTTTCAATCAGATATATATACGAAAAAGTTTGTGAGTTCAAAAGTACAATTATTTATTTTATATTGTATTGCTTTTTGAATTGTACATCAGAACTTGAGATTAGGTTTTGATAAAATTAGATTGATTTTGTATAAAATTCTGTCCGGATTTGAATTTTAGGTAATGTGACATTTTGTTTATTTTTGTGGAATGGAGTTGAAAAATATCTTATTAAATGCCATAGAGGTGGTTTAATGTGTTGTGCTTGTGAACGGTGGAGGAGGTTGTCTTTTCTACGCGCTACCATACGCTAGGTTTGACACCGACCATCTAGGCCGTGAGGTACGGGACAAGATTGTTGAAATATATATCAGTGAACTGGGAGAGATCTCAGGAATTTACCATGAAAAGTGAGGGAGACAACTTAGTCATCAAGGAGGCGTACTGTATTGAAATGTTAAAGCTTAGGACCTACGGTAGACCCTGCAGGCTTGAGACAGCAGGGCAATTATTCCCCTGGAGGTTCAAGGTGTACTGAAATATACATTATTATTATTATTTGGTTTCGGAGAGCCTTATGAGGGTGTAGAGAGACTCAGGATTACTGGTGACCTATCTGAGGGTCACTTTAATGTGTACCAGATAGTTCGACGAGCTGCCACTTTTCTCCAAGTTTATTCCACACCAACACGCTAATCCTTTATTGCAATGTCCCGATGATATCCAATTTGTTTGAGCCTCTTACTCGAAGTCATTTAGAAAATTTTATTATTTTTTTATGGTAAAAATTGATAACGTTTTATTTACTCTATTATTATTATTATTATTATTATTATTATTATTATTATTATTTAATAGTTATTGATATATTCTATAAAAAAGAAACTGTTTCAGATCACTTTACTTGACGTGAAAATAAGTCGTCCTACTTAAATTTATAATAGTCAAACGATTTCTTCCCTATCTATTAGAGACAAATTTTCATTTAAAAAAAGTCGTGGCCTTCCCAAGGATCGTTTATTTTGTGTATTTTAGGTCTTTTAAGTCATAATAAATAATAAATATTATTATTAATTATTATTATTATTTTATGTTTGAGAGGATATCTATAGTATGATTTTGGTAGGAAGAACAGTAAAAGTTGGTTACTAAAGTTACTAAAACCATTTTAATATATTCATACATCAAGTCATGTTGTCTAAAGCTGTCACTTTGGATAGAGATCATCAATACCTATAAAATAACACAAATGATATACTAAAATGTTATCAATATTGGGCGCAAAGAAATATGTTTGGATTTTCTCTACTGTTCCTCCAACCAAAATCAGGGTATATGATGAAAGTATAGTAATAAATAGATTTAACCTCATTGGTTGTAGGGAACATTTAAAACCATTTAATAAAAAAACACCTTCCTTGAACCCAGTCAAGACTCGAAATTAAACACCCTCATCAAGAGAAGAGTATTAAGGTTGACTCCTTAGTTTACATATCCATCGATATGATCCAGTACTGCGCTGTAACACATTTTTAGAATCCAAGCTATCGGCTTATATTGTGAATAATTCTCAAACACCTTAGCTCAGTTGATAGCGTGTTTGTATACTGATACAAATGTCCCAGGTTATATTATTGGTATGGCTGAACAATTTATAATTGGTGAAATAGGGGTTTACCCTTTAAAAGTGATGAATTAACGCCTGGGGCTGGATGTTGTGCCTGCTCTATATTTAAGTTAATTAATAAGTCATGCGTTGATATAATCAGTCGGTTCAGAAAGTAAATGTTAAATACCTCAAATAAATGAAATTAAGCGCATAATTATTGAGGAAGGGGATATTCTTACAAAAGATGTAGCTATAGTTCACATTGGTAGAGCTTAACCACTGGAGCTGAGGTTTTTAGTTTATTCCTTAGTGGGTGCTTGATAGCTTTGGAAGTTTTGATAATTTTGGTGAATCATCCTCAGATTAAAATTAACATTGATTAGGTTTTATTGAGAATAATCATATATGTTTAATATAAATCGAAATTAAACTTTTATATGTATTTATAATGTACATAATATTTTTTTAATATATTTTTTTTTTCCATCGGAAAATGCTTACTGAAACTGAGGCAAAACGTCATCATTAATAATAATAATTTACACAATAAGATAGAAAGTATATCCACTATCAAAGTGAATCTCCACAAATATATGTAAATCTACATCATCAACATCATATAAATAAGATATGTTATCGATGCATAACATGTCTGTTAATGCTAGAACACCAAAACCAAGAAAGCTGAAACTAGGCTCATGTACTTAACCCATTTGACCAGTGATACGATGAGTTCAGTTCATCCTATTTGAATACATATACATATATATATATATAGATATATATATATATATAGAGAGAGAGAGGCATATATGTATTACTACTACTTCTACTACTACTACCATTAATACTATTAAATCTAAGGTTGGGTGTGCTGTCCTCTATTTAGTTAGTATGTAGGCCTAATTCATGTGATGTTATAACGCCGTGTTTAGAAGTTTCACTTGGAACGCTCATGGGATACAAAACACCATACTAATGTTAGCGGAGTAATGCATCAAAGATTATTCAGCAAGTTCATAAACCAGCCATTATCATTTGATGAACGTGATGCCATATTGGCAGCAATATTTCCATACAATGTAGACTCGCACATGCGCACGCAACACACGTTTGGGCTACGCATGCGCTCAGGTGCCAAATACTAGCGCCGTGTAATTACAAAGCTCCGCGACATAGCGACATGACTAGAGAGGAGCAGTTATTAGGAGATAACTACAGATTGACACCGCTCATGACCAGACTGCTTGATCCAGGTTAGGTCACAGTACCTGTCAGGAACACGTGGATAGAAACCCCTTGCAAAGGGCAACTATACAGTGTGTTCTTGGGTTAGAAGGTTAACATTTGGGAAGAGGTAGTGGATCAAAAAAATAACTCAATTTGAATTTTGGAGATTTGCTAGTTTTAGCTTTCTTTTCGAGCAAACAGCAAAATATTAAATACAAACAAAATAGGTAAGAAAAAAATAAAATATTTTGTTTATATGGTTCAAATTGATGGCCTCTAGCCCGTAGACAAGCATTACACCTATTAATGACAGAAGGAGTGGCTGACCGACACTGTGCGACTGTTTCTTCGCGCGCTTGCGTTATCCTTTGTTGCATCGATTGAAGGTCACTAACATACACGTCATACACTTTATGCTTAGGAGAAACCTATGCAAAATAATCCAATGGCGTTAAATCAGGTGAACGCAGAGGCCAAGCCACAGGTTCAATACTACATCTTCCAGGAATATTAATATTAAGCCATTACCGAGGACCTCTGCAGAGAAACTATTATTTATTTAGATTTTCGCTGTTTGCATGAAAATAAAGGTAAGATAAGTCAATCCCCAAAATATATTTTGAGTTCGTTTTTTGCTCCTCTACCACTTCCAAAGTTTACCATTTAACCCGGGCATACCCTGTAGAATAATATTAAGGAGCAATTCTCATCGTAGGTCACATGAGCTAACGCGTCACTATTGTTTGATGGATTGCCAATGACCGGGATGTTGGGGCTCAAATCTCGGTTGGGTGTAATGAGGGTGGTTTTTACTAAACAGTTTCCTCCAAGCAAATACAGGAACCTTTCTTATAAAACTATTCTTTCTTCATCCGTGTGTGTTGATTAGCATAATTAGTTTGTGCATATAGCCTGAATAAGTACTAAGACAAATAATAAGCACATTTACTAAAATTAAGGGGAATTTTATACATTTTCAATAGTTTTGTTTTATTTGGTACCCCATTAGTCAGAGTACTAACCGGTTATTGTAATAAATTAGTTTGATAATATATCTTATTTTAATAAATCTGCAACAATGGTAGAGTCACTCTTATGGAACACAAGCAGAAGTACCCGGCGTTGCGCAGAGTAACCACGCAATGGATTGTGTGGTTACCCCTAATAACGCTTTTATTCACTTCAAACAGACAGAAAAAAACCTCTTAATTTTATTTCTTCCAAACCAATTTTTAATCAAATAAAAAAATCAAATCCAACTTTTAAAATTTTGGCTGTATGTTGCATTTGTTTGTTCACAGGGGCTAATAATATTTAAATTTCAGATCTCTGCGTGCGGTAGATATCTCGTAACTCTCACGACATACAGATACACAAACTCTTCATTTTATTGATAAAGAGGTAAACACTGTTTCCCTGAGAAATATTTTAAAGTTTACTCAAGTGAAATAACACTCTTAGGATTAGCAGCTAGAAGCTAAATCGTACAAAGGTAAACATGTATTCGCTTATCTCTCTTATTTATAAGTTATGTGATATAACTTTCTCTCTTTACTACCCGCATCAATGGTCAAAAAGTCTTAAGTCATTAGGCGTCACTCTCACACTAAATTGGATTACCGGTTTCTGGGAGATTAGAGTTAGAGCCCAGGTTGGGATTACGAAAAGTAACCCACCTCGGTGGCGTAGTTAGCTAACGCTCTTTTCTCGTGTTTAGCTAGACTACCGAGGACAGGGAGCTCGAGGTTCGAATCTCGTTCAGGTGAACTGTGGTGGTTTCCTAAATTAAATGGTTTCTCACTCTACCTAAACGCAATTGTGGGCTTAATTCCTCTATATTTGACTTTTCCAGCTCCTAACTCATTAACGTAATTATTACTTAAGCGTTTAACACGAACTAGTAGTAAGACGCGGTAATAATAATTATTGTTGTTATTATATTATTATTATTGTTAAATTTAGTTTATACTAAATGTTTTACCACTCCCCTTTCATGAAAATCCTGGTGCTTTTCTGTAAGTTCTATCTTCTTAGACTCAAATTATTTGAGTAAATTTGTGGATTTCACAAATGGCTAGTAAATAGAGATAAATATTTTTCTTAATCTATTTGGATATTTCTTGTAAAATACTTTAGTTTTAAATAATATTGCTTAAATGAAACAATTTTTATATGTTGACAAATAATATTTTATTTGAACTAAATACATCAATATCCACTGGTTCCACGCATGGTCCAGAATATATGGCGTCATGTCTTTCCATGGTGATAATTTTAGCTGACGTAAGCATATAGCTTTAATGTGACATCTGCCTTATTTGATGCATATAAAATACTGATAAATAAATAATTCATGCGTAAGACTTTCAAAAACATGAATGTTTGCATACACCTTACTTTTAATGAAGTGGCTTGGTCCTTGGTACCCATTAATTGATGGATCTCTACAAGGTTCACTTCTTGGTCCCCAGTTATTGATGTATCTCTACAAGGTTCACTTCTCGGTCCCCAGTTATTGATGGAGCATTACAAGGTTCATTTCTTGGTCCTGAGTGATTGATGGAGCACTACAATGTTTGATCCTTGATCCTCAGGGATTTATGGAGCGCTACAATATTTGCTCCTTGATCCTCAGTCACTGATGGAGCACTACAATGTTTGCTCGTTGATCCTCAGTGATTGATGGCGCACTAAAATATTTGCTCCTTGATCCTAAGTGACAGAAGAAGCACTAAAATATTTGCTCGTTGATTCTCAGTGATTGATGGAGCACTACAATGTTTGCTCCTTGATCCTCAGTGACTGATAGAGCACTACAATATGTTCTCCTTGATCCTCAGTGACTGATGGAGCACTAAGTTGTTTGTTCCTTAATCCTCAGTGACTGATGAACCACTAAAATGTTTGTTCCTTGATCTTCAGTGACTGATGGAGCCCTACGATGTTTGTTCCTTGAACCTCAGTGACTGATGGAGCACTAAGATGTTTGCTTCTTGATCCTCAGTGACTGATGAACCACTAAAATGTTTGTTCCTTGATCTTCAGTGACTGATGGAGCCCTACGATGTTTGTTCCTTGAACCTCAGTGACTGATGTAGCACTACAATGTTTGCTCCTTAATCCTCAGTGATTGATGAACCACTAAAATGTTTGTTCCTTGATCTTCAGTGACTGATGGAGCCCTACGATGTTTGTTCCTTGAACCTCAGTGACTGATGTAGCACTACAATGTTTGCTCCTTAATCCTCAGTGATTGATGAACCACTAAAATGTTTGTTCCTTGATCTTCAGTGACTGATGGAGCCCTACGATGTTTGTTCCTTGAACCTCAGTGACTGATGTAGCACTACAATGTTTGCTCCTTAATCCTCAGTGATTGATGAACCACTAAAATGTTTGTTCCTTGATCTTCAGTGACTGATGGAGCCCTACGATGTTTGTTCCTTGAACCTCAGTGACTGATGTAGCACTACAATGTTTGCTCCTTAATCCTCAGTGATTGATGAACCACTAAAATGTTTGTTCCTTGATCTTCAGTGACTGATGGAGCCCTACGATGTTTGTTCCTTGAACCTCAGTGACTGATGTAGCACTACAATGTTTGCTCCTTAATCCTCAGTGATTGATGAACCACTAAAATGTTTGTTCCTTGATCTTCAGTGACTGATGGAGCCCTACGATGTTTGTTCCTTGAACCTCAGTGACTGATGTAGCACTACAATGTTTGCT
>CABEEJ010001280.1:154840-167495 GCA_901482245.1 Timema douglasi | reverse complement strand
CTCTAGTACCTGTATATACCCCGTCCGCTGGGCTGATGCTCCACACTCTCTAGTACCTGTATATACCCCGTCCGCTGGGCTGATGCTCCACACCCTCTAGTACCTGGATATACCCCATCTGCTGGGCCGATGTGTGAGATTGTTTGTTGGGAGCAGTGTTTACAAGCAGATCTGTCCGCCAAGCTCTTAATGGAAGCTGCTGATGTTTCTTGTCTAGTTGAGGTGATATTCCCTTGACGGCGATTAGTGATCATTTAGCGCGGCCGTTGACATTTACTGGAGGGTTGGACAAGACGAACCGTGGGAACCAGACGGGAACCAAGTGGTTCGACCGTCTTAAACTGCAAACATTGTATAGTAGGAATGTGTTAAAAGCGAAGAGTGTTACCGACTTTCTACTGACTAAATGAGCCCGACATTTTGTTCTGCGTGACCACTGTTGCGGTATATTAACTATAGTATGATTTTGGTAGGAAGAACAGTAGAAGTTAGTTACTAAAACAATTTTAATATAGTCATACATCATGTAATCCTATCTCCAGCTATAACTTTTGATATATATTATTAATACCTATAAAATAACAGAAATAATGAGATGAAATGTTACCAATGCTAGCCGCAAAGAAATAGGTTTGAATTTTCTCTACTGTTCTTCCAACTAAAATCAGGGTGTACCTAATATATGGGTTACGGAGTGGAAGGAGGGTGGTTTAAAGAAAATGGACCCGCAAAGAGGGTAGAAACCCCCCTTCCCCTAATCCCCCGGCACACACATACAAATAACGCATAGAAAAGGTCATCTTCGGCTCCAACGGCCGGGATTAAAACCCCGACCTCCCCTTCTTGAGCAATCAGGACGAGAGTAGCTTGATAATAACGCGTAAATAATCATATTCGGCTCATACGGCCGGGATTAAAACCCCGACCTCCCCTTTTTGAGCAATCAGGACGAGAGTAGCTTGATAATAACGCGTAGATAATCATATTCGGCTCATACGGCCGGGATTAAAACCCCGACCTCCCCTTTTTTTAGCAATCAGGACGAGATTAGCTTGATAATAAAGCGTAGATAATCATCTTTGGCTCAAACGGCCGGGATTAAAACCCCGACCTCCCCGTTTTGAACAATCAGGACGAGATTAGCTTGATAATAAAGCTTAGATAATGATCTTCGGCTCATACGGCCGAGATTAAAACCCCGACCTCCCCGTTTTGAGAAATCAGGACGAGATTAGCTTGATAATAAAGCGTAGATAATCATCTTTGGCTCAAACGGCCGGGATTAAAACCCCGACCTCCCCGTTTTGAACAATCAGGACGAGATTAGCTTGATAATAAAGTTTAGATAATGATCTTCGGCTCATACGGCCGAGATTAAAACCCCGACCTCCCCTTCTTGAGCAATCAGGATGAGAGTAGCTTGATAATAACGTGTAGATAATCATCTTCGGCTCATACGGCCGGGATTAAAACCCAGACCTCCCCTTCTTGAGCAAACAAGACTAGTTGAACATGAGGTTCGGTACTCTCGTGGGTTCTATTTGATCGCACCAGAGTGTACCGTGAGAAGTGTCCGTCCCCCACATCCTTTGGAACACTTCCTCTTAGCCCTGCCGCGGTCCCATTAGACCGGAGGAAACAGTAGACACTCCTCTGAGCGGTGTCGGCACTTAACACAAGTTTCCTGGCGATAACAGATCGTAACAAGGAGTTCCTCTGAGACTTAACAAGTTTCCTGGAGATAACAGCTCGTAACAAGGAGTAAATCTGAGACTCAACAAGTTTACTGGAAATATCAGCTCGTAATAAGGAGTAAATCTGTTATTACATGGGTGACCTGGTGGTCTAGGGGTAAAGTGTCTGACTTCTGTGCTGGCGGCCGGGGTTCAATCCTCGGTCCCGGCACAGATTTATCTGATTACCAAACCCTTCCTTCACCTCTNTCCTCGGTCCCGGCACAGATTTATCTGATTACCAAACCCTTCCTTCACCTCTGACAAGACATCTTGTGAATGTGGGGAATGCCAGGCCTCCACCGTGGTTCGGATTCCACGTTAAACTGTAGGTCCTCCATTTCATCTCACAATCACCCTACCATTACACATTAGCGTAAGTGCGTATTACCCGAATGGGTAGTAAGACGCGGTGCTAATAATAATTATAATATTAATAATAGCTTCCTAAATATTTAACACTCATGAATATTTAAATTTTTGATCTTCTATATTAATATAGGCATTTACACAATTTAGTTACTTATACCTGTGTAGGCCTTCTTAAATTATAATATACATAGCCGGTATCAAATGTGAATAGATTTCAAGAATATGGACATATTGTGTTTGTGTTACATAACTGCATCTTTAGAACAGAGGAACACTCAAACAAAGTTGTGCACAAATTAGGTATTTGTGTTTCTCTATGGAGCCGGCCAGACAAACCCAAACTAATCAACGCTTGAAGATTAATTGGCCTCGTTAGGCCGCCGTGGTTGGCCAACCCGCGGTTAGTTTGCTCACCCCTGCAGCGACGGAACATTTCCGTTGGCCTCGGAGGTGTATTGTTGACGAGGTTTCCTCCGTCGATGATTCACGCACGTGTCTTTCTGTCTGTTACCTGTTACCTGTGATTTACACAGTCGCTGGTTTCTGGAAAGTCCACAAGGAACTTTAGGCCGGGTTAAGGGCTAAGGGCGGCTGAAATTATAAACCGTAATTAAAACAAGAAATTTATCACTATGAATTAAGGTCATGTAAAAAAAAGTGATTCTTCATAAATATACATTTAAATAGCAATCGTATTTCTTAAAAAAAAATACTAAACAGTAAATCCCCGTTAGACCGAGTCCAAGTACCAACATTCCGGATAATCCGAACACATTTTTCGGAAAAACGGTGAAAAAATGAAGTCAAATGAAATATATTTTATTGGTCAACGAGGTCAAAGTTAAAATAGAATTGTAAGAAACAATGTAAGCTGATAATAAATGCTTAATATTTACATGTTGTAGGTAACACAATGTGTTTTCCTGTAACTATTTATTTTATTTAGCACCGCGTCTTACTACCCGTCCGACTTATCGCTTATGTACTAATAACCGCTAATGGCTTTAGGGATTAGGAAGGTTACATTCAGCAGAAGTGTACTCGCCTCTGATTTGAGGGAGGACGGAAAACCACTTAGGATAAAGCCCTTCTCAATACACTCCACCGAGATTCGAACCTCGATCTCCTCATCATCGGCATTCTAGTATATTGCGAGAGTAACGCGTTAGACCGCGTGGCCACTGGAGCGGGTCCCGTCAATCTTAAATCAGCCGGTTTTAAACATAAGCCACATGACTTCACACTTAGTTTGATGGGAAATGAAATTTTACTGGGTTACCATTTTCTCCAATTTAAGCTGCCTGGAAGAATGGGAATTCCTTCTGGAAAACACAGGGAATTTTATGTTAAGAAAATAGTGGTATCCCTGTTTAAAGAATATTCAGATTCTTATGAGCGTGTAAACTTTCATAATAAGTTTTTATTTAAATTATATAAAACGTTATCAATATGTTCTCTTCATGAGAAGACTGACTGCATCTGAGGAACGCAGCTTCCCTTAGTAAGATTCGGCGATATTAGTTCTTAGAATTAATTGATCTTGAGTAACTGAATAATTTAATAGTTTGATTCAAATTTCATAAAACTGAATATTTGAGATAAAAAAATGTTATGTTTTACGTTTAATTTCTTGATAAGGCGGAGGGCGGTAAAAGGGCACCTCGAACCACCCCCGGACTTTACAGCATCAAGTAAGAAATGAAAATGGAATAATCTTAAGCTGGGGGAGGGGGGGGAGATACAGCTCAGTTCAACTGAATATCTCTCAAATCACAGAATTTGTAATAAAGACCATTTCAGACGTTTTGTCATTTTTGTGCAAAACTACATCTCCCTTTCACCTCTTTTTCAGAGATTTCAACCACTTTTATATGGCATTGGGAACGCTGCCTCAAGGGTGCCGCCTCGGTAGCCGAGATATCGCCAATCAGATGTTGCGTTTAGCTTAAATATCGACCAAACCTTTAACAGCCCACGTGTTTGTTGTTTACTGGTATGAACACAAAACTATGTTCTATGACCCTACACATATTATATAGACTTGTAAACATAGTTTAAAAGTTGACATTTTCTCTATGAAAAGTACAAGAATTCACACATTTCTGTTGATCATTAAGAGACGAAAGTTAACTGTTATAGGAGCGTAGAATGGATCTTTGTGAATGGAATGATGTCATTTAATAGGAGGCAAACTACACATACTACACATACTACACTACTACACTGTAGTTTGTATTTTCCCTCAGCCTGGTTTGTTCTTCTACCGCTAGACAGCTCCACATAGCAACGTTATAAGCCTACTTGGTTTCTGGACGTTTAGGAAGTTCTGATATATTATTTTAGCGTCTATACATTCATCGACCAAAGTAAATAATATAGAGATTGCGGCTTCACTATTGAAAAATGATAAAATTTGATTTGATAGCCTAATCCTCGAAGTCATTTTTTTTAAAATTCCTAATACTGTAGCATTAAAATTGGTTCTGCTGTAGTCCTGAAGAAAATGCAGTCGAATGAAATCGTTTCACGTTTAAATATAAGTTTAGATCGACAAAAAGAAATAATGCATCCGGTAAGGATCAAAACACTGTCCCCTCACGGGTTTTTGTGAGAGACCCATCCCCGAGGTTTCGGATGTGAACAAGATGACTCTCATGGTGGGGGCTCTCACTTCCGGGAGAGCTGTGAGAGTCTTACCTGCCGGTGTCGAGAACAATGAACTCGACTAAAAGCCAATAGCGGCGAGTTTCTGGAGGATTCGTTCTCCGGAAACTGCGGCGCTGGAAACTTGTGTCTGTAGTTCACCGTTATCCCGGAGATGAATATCTGTCCACTCTATATCCGTACATTCGAGCGTAGTGATGGGTCGGACCAGTTCATTGCCGTGAAATACCTCGCATTCCTAATCTACAGCATTAGGAACTCGATAGTTCATTGCCGCACTTACTAAAGCACGCCACCTTTCCCCATATTGAGCTAGTTCTCTCCATTCCACCTCATTACACCCTCTCTCTTTGATGTCCATTCCATCTGTGTCTATTTCTTCCCATTGGGTTTGCCTGCGGATACCCAGGACACTGTTCTACACTAGCCCCGTGGCTTCTTTGGTGCTGAATGAAAGCTTTGAAAAGTTACTAGACCAAATTATGTCTCCCTACGCCGAACCATATGATTTGTAAAAACATGTGTTTAACAGCTGTCACTTCTGACGGTCAAAATTTAGGTGTATACCTAAATGTTGACTGTCAAAAGTCAGCTGTGAGCTGTCAGTCAGCACCAAAGAAGCCATGGGGCTACTTTTTTTTTGTAGCTTCTCCCATCTGCGCTGCAAGTCCCGCCCAACGTAATTTGCGAGACTTGGTTATCCTAACAATGGTTTGTGACGAATACAGGGTATGTAACGGTAAATCATCATTACATAACCTCCTTCACTCTCCAGTATCTTCACCCCTGTTTGGAACAAATATTTTCTTAGGTACTTAAGAGTTTTTCGAACACTCTTTAAGTTTGTTTTCGTCATGTAAGGTAAGAGACCACGTTTCACACTCAAAAGAGAACAACCGATAACATAGTTGTTCAGTATATTCTGAGTTTTACATTCCTTGAAAGCAGGCGAGTTAATTACTCACTGACCGTATTATGTTCCTCTTTGATTTCGTTCTCAATAGTTATTATTATTATTAGCACCGCGTCTTACTACCCGTTCGGTTTATACGCACTTACGCTAATGTGTAATGGTATGATGATTGCGAGATGAAATGGAGGACCTACAGTTTAACGTGGAATCCGAACCACGGTGGAGGCCTGGCATTCCCCACATTCACAAGATGTCTTGTCAGAGGTGAAGGAAGGGTTTGGTAATCAGATAAATCTGTGCCGGGACCGAGGATTGAATCCCGGCCGCTAGCACAGAAGTCTGACACCTTACCCCTAGACCGCCAGGTCACCTGACAGTCAGTTATAGATTCAAGATTTTGGGGGCGTAAATAAGCTAGCGGTAAAACCGTCGCGTTTTAACCGCTAGTGTAGAATCGGCCTTACAGTAAACCAAACCAGTAACTGTCAAGATTTTGGTAACTAAAATAAACAGTAGCTCAACAGTTTATATCATTTTAACCGCTTAACCCGCTTCGGCAGCTGCATAGTCCAATTCTTCACACTCGCAATATATTAGATGGGGGGCATTGGGGTTCGAAACCTATTTGGGTATATTGAGGGTTGTCTTTCTGTCATAGTTTTACACTCTCTACACCACGCAAATTTGGGTACACTTCCTATAAAATCAACTTTGCTCGTTCATAACACATTAGGGCAATTAGTACATAGGCGTACAACCCGAATGGGTAGTAAGACGTAGTGCTAAAATAAACGCTTCTATAATTGTAAATAATTTAAAAAAAAAGGTAAATCTAAAGCGTCAACAGGTATGGCGACGCAACCCGGAACACGCTGCGACCCCCAGGTTGTAAACCACTGCACCAACCCTACTGTATTATGTCCTCGGCTCACAAAGTGTCGTTGGTGAGTCTTATCTTCAGGACCTTTGGTTCGTTTCCTGGAAGAGCGCCTCTGTTGCTTGCTTAGTACACGTTCCTGGAACCTCCAGCAGGACATAGAACTTGAGCTCGACATTACTAGAGTGGACATTTCCCGGTAAATTCTCAATCGCAGTGGCGGCTGGTGGTCTATTTGCTAGGTGGAGGGGCTGGTTAAAGCTCCTGAAGCCTATTATAAATATACATAAAGCCGCCAAATAGTGGGCGGGGGGACAACTGGTGGAGTGGGAAATGAAAGTTATTTGCAAATACTTGAAGAAAACCTTAAAATCTTTTTAATTTTGAAATACTGAAAATTAAATCCAAACAAATAATGACAATTAAAAATGAAAATTTTTCGTAAAGTTTTTTCATATCATTATTATTCAAGAAGGGGATGTACTTAAGGCTTTGATTAAAATATCGAGGTTTTAACATATCTGTTCTACTTTTTAAAGGGGGACAGAAGCCCCCTAATCTCAATTCAAAGCCCCCTCCCACACTCCGTTTAAGAAAGTTAAGGTTAGGTAGATGCTATTTTAAAAAGTTTTTTTTATCTTGTAGAAACACATGCTCCATGATCAACCTCTCTCTCGGAAATTGGATGACCTTGAAGTGAACAACAAGGCATAGGCCTTCTTTCTGGTCATTATTGTTTATATTAGTGTTCATAAAAGACCAGTATTTGCTAACCGTACAATTGACGAGTTTTTGATATAAGAAAAATATTTTTGTGATCAAAATGATAATCCAGTTTTAAGAAAGCCCCCCCTAAGTTGTGATTCTAGCGACGCCACTGCTTGTGGTCTACAGGTGTAGAGTTGGTAAGGAACGCGAGGCACGCAAGTCTGCGTCGTGTTGGGTGTCATTCCGCGAGTTATCCGGTTGCGGTATTTATCGATCCTTATCCCTCGGATAACTCTTTTTCTCTAAGCTCGTTATCTCAACACGAGCCTAGGGATTATACAGGGAGAGCTTCTTTTAAATCACCGCGTCTTACTACCCATTCGGGCAACACGCATATGTAGGGTTGACAATTTTTTTTTCTATTACAGTAGAGCGTCGATAGTTCGGACGTCAAAAACTCGGATCGTTGATAGTTCGGATCGACGAGAAAAAATATTATTTATAAAAAATAAATACAGTGATATCAATATCAGAGAAATGGCCACCAAAAAAATGTATCTCAACCCTTGTTTGGAAAAAAATTGGATACTTTTTTTAAATTGATTACTATTATTATTATTATTAGCACCGCGTCTTACTACCCGTTCGGGCTTTACGCTCTTACGCTAATGTGTAATGGTAGGGTGATAAGATGAAATGGAGGACCTACAGTTTAACGTGGAATCCGAACCACGGTGGAGGCCTGGCATTCCACACATTCACAAGCTGTGAATAATACACGTCTTGTCAGAGGTGTTAAATTGATCGATATATCGAATACTGAAACATCTATCGCGATATAGCATTGCAATTCCCTACGCATATGTACTTAATACACTATTGAGTTGGGGATGAGCAAGGTTGAATTTAGAAGAAGTGTACCCGCATTTACGTGACGGGAGGGTGTAAAACCATCTAGTTAAAATAACCCCTCTCGGTACACCCGTTTGGGATTATAACCAAGGGTAACCCGGTCATGGGCAGTCCAGACTATTGTGAGAGTGGCGTCTTAGACCATATAACCACCGAGGTGGGTCCTAGAAAATTTAGAAGATCTACTTTCACATATTCATACGTCAAGTCATGTGATCTACAACCGTCACGTTTGATAGATACTAACATTACCTAAAAAACAACAACAATAATATAGTCTAATGTTATTCGTGTTGACAGTTAAAGTGTTATTCATACCACCCATCCTACTATAGCTATCAAATAACGTGCTCCATGTGAAAATTGCTTAAATTGAACTGCAAGATTTTATTTCAAGATTATCTTGTTGGTGTTCCAAAAGGACGGGGCCCACCTGTGACGTCATGGCTGGTCACGATTATCTTGTGGTTGTGCTAAAAGGACGGGGCCCACCTGTGACGTCACGGCCGGTCACGATTATCTTGTGGTTGTGCTAAAAGGACGGGGCCCACCTGTGACGTCATGGCCGGTCGCCTTAGGATTTACCGTGTCGTCGAATTTACGTTTTGTTCAGCGAGTTGAAACGAAAATCCTGGATTATTAAATGATTATAAAAATAGTCGTACAGCATCACAAAATTATTATTTTTATCTTTAAGTAGTTTTTTAAAAAAAAATTTTGTACAAATCATCTACAACTTGGGTTATTTGGTTTATTCATGAAAATATTATGTAGGAATCTTCCTGTCAGGAGGCGGATTCAAAATGTATATCTAGAATAGGAAACAAGGAAAAGGCAATCATAAAAAGCAAGTCAATGTTTGGTTTCAAGACGCAAACAGTAGTGAGACTGTGTAGCTCGTTAGCGGAAGAGGGGAAGTTTTAAACAAGAGAACCTTGTAGGGTGAACTGCTTATATTCTTCCTTCTCTTTATATTTCGTACATTGGCGTCTTAAGTGTGAAAGTGCTTGGACTGCTTAGGTGCGTCGAGTTAAGATGCAACTCGCCTCGTAAAACACCTTCAAAATCTCCAAGTTGGCAACTCCGTTAGATGTTGCTAATAAATATTTGGACAAGTGGTTCTATCGCTGCGTTGTCTCAGTTGTCAGCAGTCACATTATCAGTTGTCTCTGTAGGCCGAGATATCCGGGTTTCCCACCGAGTTAAAAAACAAACAATCCCAATTAATTCCTCGCCAGATTTAATAACACGCTTCATTCGAACCGGAAACTTCTGGATCCCGACCGTTTATTCGTCCAATAAGGAAACGGACCTCATTACCAACTAAAACACAATTACTACGTCAGAGAAAGTTCCATTTTAATGTTTTAATTTGGTCGACCTGAGAGATATTCAAAAGAGAAGAGGTAGTTCGTTTCATCTCCGTAAGATGGTACTGCTGTAGTTTGTTTAAAATTATTATTATTATTATTATCACCGCGTCTTACTACCCGTTCGGGCTATACGCTCTTACGCTAATGTGTGATGGTAGGGTGATTGTGAGATGAAATGAAGGACCTACAGTGTAACCTGGAATCCGAACCACGGTGGAGGCCTGGCATTTCCCCACATTCACAAGATGTCTTGTCAGAGGTGAAGGAAGGGTTTGGTAATCAGATAAATCTTTGCCGGGACCGGGGATTGAACCCCCGACCCCCAGCAAAGAAGTCTGACACATTAACCCTAGACCGCCAGGTCACCGTTTGTTTAAAAAAAGTAATAATAATAATAATCAGGCCATGTTTAAGATCGTCTCTCTCACAAGTCGTAAGCAGGGCCCAGATTGTGATGACGTCATCTTTTTTATTGGTTCGTCTCATACATTGTTCATAATACCCTTGTAAAAGGTCATTTTATAGGGCATTATTTGGTTATTTCTTGTCATTTTGAGTTTGCGTCCTTTTTTTAGTCATGTTTAAGCATTTTTTTAAAGTTATATTTAGTCATTTATGTTGAATAAGTACATTTTTAAATAATATCGTTACTTTAATAAATGCATAAATACTCAAACATAAATGTTGTCAAAGTACTAAGAAGAAAATGCTTGTTTGGTTGTAAAATACACAATCCTGGTGAAACTGCAACTAAGCTGGAGAGGGTTGCGTTGGGAAGGGATAGCTATTACTTCTCAAGCGGATATTTATAAATCATTATTTCATTACATTTTTAAAAAACAAATCTATGTAATCGAAGTCAATTTTTAGGTTAACCAAGTCCGGGACCTGGCCATAAGCATAGGCTTGCATACAATGTGACCGGGGAGGGGGGTATAGAAAAGGGGAATGCCCGTCCTTAAACCTAAATAGAGGCTCTAAGGGTCCTTGAACCTTTGGTATGAACTTTCCTTAAAATACAGCGAGAGCTGTTCACACATCTGGACTAGCAAAAAAATATAGATTAATTTAAAATTAAAATGATTGCCTCTCTTAAGTCTTAACACAACTAAATGTACATTATCTTTGTGTTCAATATGAGGGTAGTGTTTGGTATCGAAGGGGTAATTGCAATTCTTTACTAATTTATAGTATTGGATTTTTTTTATCGGTAATGTTCTCCACTCGTATGATACTGTAATTGTTATTCGTAAGAGGTAGACGAATTCTTAACTCTTTTAATTTTTATTCTAAAACATAAACCAAGTTTTAAAATCATCTTTCCCATCAGCTCAAGAAATACGATATAAAACAACCAAGTGTTATCCTCAACATTCCCCCGAGTTTGTATTGAACATACGAGTAGTCTCACATCTCGCAGACAACTGAACAGAAGCGTTAGGACAATGGCGGTCGCCGCCATGTTTTGAATCGACGTCACGCTACGTTTGGCTATATTTGGCCCGGCATGCACAAGTGCACGGAAATCCTAGCTCCCTTTTTGGACTGTTTATTATATTCGCGTGACTTGATTGCTAGACTCGGCATGTTCGGGTTTAACACCCCCCCCCCCTTAAAATAAACTTCCCCCTCCACTATCTAGAATATAGATCGCGTTTACTTACATTTGAATACTTTTTTTATTTAACTTACCATCATATTTTTTAAGCGTGTTTCAACCGGTGTGCCGCAAAGGTGTGAACCGTTGCGATGGACGTATGGTCTAAGACGTCACTCTCGCAATTAAATAAGAATGCCAGGTGACCTGGCGGTCTAGGGGTAAGGTGTCAGACTTCTGTGCTGGCGGCCGGGGTTCAATCCTCGGTCCCGGCACAGATTTATATGATTGCCAAACCCTTCCTTCACCTCTGACAAGACATCTTGTGAATGTGAGGAATGCCAGGTCTCCACCGTGGTTCGAATTCCACGTTAAACTGTAGGTCCTACATTTCATCTCGCAATCACCCCCACCATTACACATTAGCGTAAGTGCATATAAACCGAACAGGTAGTAAGACGCGGTGATGATGATAATAATAATAATAATAATAATAAATAAGAATGCCGATGACAGGGAGATGGGGGTTCGAATCTCGGTCGGGCGTGTTGAGGGTGGTTTTCCTTTTTCAACTCTTTCTCCGCGTGAATGCGGATACAATTCCTCTAAATTCAACCTTCCTCATCCTAAATTGGTAGTATAATTAGTATCGTTTTCGCTCTCGTGGTATCGCTGCTGGCTACGAGTGGTTATGACCGGGACCGGGGACGGTACAGCCTTGTGTTAGATTTAAGTCCCTTGGCCCTGTCGAGTGCAAGTCTAAAACCTATTTTGTGGGATGGTAGGTGGAAGGAGGAAAGGCGTGGCTTGGCTTCACAACCGACCAAAGTATCCTTCCGCGCCAACAAGAACAGATGGATCACGGAAACCGCTGATGGCGCTAGCTACTTGACAGGTCTTGCGGAAATGTCAGTTTTCTCGAGAACGAGTGGATTGTTTATGTTAATATTTTCAACACCCCTTCTAAGATAATGTATCGATGTTTATTAGGTGTTACATTTTCTTGTTTTTTATTATGAAGCCGGCAGTTTTTTATTGAAAAATGTCAATTTTATCGATATTTGATAAAACATGCTTCTATTCTTGAACAAATCGTTTCCGAAAATAAAATGGCAAAACAATACAAATTCTTGAAGATAACAGTTTGTTCCCACGGCTCTGCATTCCCACGCCAAATGAAAAGGGCCGATCACCTTAAGGTGGGATCGAAGGGGACGCGAGCAATGGTCAGCGTTTTTTGCAGTTTTTTTATGGCAAATAAATAAAATATTGCTACAGTTCAAACATGGAATTTAATTTTCTTCGCGTGTTGATATCAACAGTTGTTGAATATCTGTCATAAGCATAGCGGCATTTGAGGAGAAACTTTTTAAATGAAAAGAAAAAGTTCTAATTAAATTCCAGGACACCCTCGACAGGTATTCAAGAAATTTTGTGAAGAAAATTAAATTATTTGTTTGTACTGGAGCAATATTTTATTTATTTTATACCAAAAAAATGTTTTGC